>ML394888.1:70500-83013 GCA_005239525.1 Nicotiana knightiana | reverse complement strand
AACCCTAACCGTGTAGGAGACTTCTATTTCACTTGGGAAACACTTAAACTCGTCAAACTCGGACTTAGGCGACTCTGGAGACCCCTGGCGTTTGGGCTCTAACACCCCCCTAACGCCAGGGGGGCCTGGCGTTAGGGCCCTAACGCCCCCCTAACACTAGGGGGCCAGGCCTTATGGGGTAAACGCCCCCCTAACGCCAGGGGTGGCCTGGCTTAAGGGGGCAAACGCCCGGCTATCGCCCGGGCGTCTCCTTTTGCGTATTTTTGACGTATTTGCATCCCTTTAGCTCCGTTTCCATTTCAGATTCACCTACACATAAAATAAACTCCATTAAGCACATAACAAGTGTAATTTTATCATTAATACTCATAAAATGTAAGGTATATCACATGCTAAACCATGCAATTTAGTCTCGCATCAAAGCCTCTATAGATACAAAATACAAATGTGACAATGCCGACAACAAGACCCCGGCTAAATAGAGTAACTTGTACAAAAGAAGAAAAACATATACTATACATGACCCTGGGAATAAACGGGGCTCTCCAAGACTGTTGTGAGGAGAAAGAGTGAGGGCACCACTATCGGTGATTAGCGCTATCTACAATAGAACCACCTATATCGATTCAAAGATGTAGCGCCCCCGGCAAAAGAGACGTTAGTACCATCGAATAATACTAATATGTATGAACAATTCCATTCCAAAATAGAATAAACAATAAAACAGGTAGGAAAGCAGTCATGGAAATCACATAGCACTTCACGGGAGTAGAGAATCAAAAGTAGGGGTCACATAGTTTCTCATTTCGTCTTTCCATCCTCTTGATTAATAGTCTCTTAATGCCAAGTGCCACGATTTATAATGTCACCGTGTCTTTTTACACGGAGTTCGGTCTCGGCCAGACCGACTAAGCCATCCCAAGTGAGACATAACCATATCCATAATTTGTATCAATGTTTCCAATGTAAATGCAACCATGTGTACAACATGGCGTCTGATCTCATCCCGATCGACTAAGCTATCTCAATTGGGACATCACCATTTCATTTATTTACTCAATTCACGTTTCACTTCCACCATTTATCACATAGTTCTTGGAGCTTGGACACGTTTGACAATTCAAGTACGATTCCCCTTTTTATCCGTTCAATGGCATCATCCTTCATTTTAGCCAGAACCCACATACAATGAATTGCACACATAATAGAAGGGGCATGTAGGATCATAATTCACATTTTCATGTAGCATGGTGACATGGTAGTCAACTAGAACAATTTAGCAACAGAAATCTTTCGACTCAATACATTAAAACAATCAATTCAAGTATGATCAAGTAAGGGACTCATACCACCTATTCAGACACCAACGAGTTGATTTTTATGAAGGTTAGAGTTAGCCATACATATATGGACTGGGATTTATCCCTAATTCCTACGACAATTTCCGAAATCCTTTAGCTCTTTCAATCTATTCGACAAAATAGCATAATCAAATTATAATTAGGAATTGGATCGTGGTCCCAGCTCACTTGAGCATTACACCTAGAATTATGAGTTTTCTAAGGTCCCATCCCCTATTTCTTTCTATCTTTGCTATTACTTTCTGCCGCACCCCCCTTTTTCCTCTCCTTTCGGATTGGTCAGGGTTTTCGACATTATTGGGACAACTCATTTCCTTTTGGGAAAGGGGGTATAATGAGTTCGAAGAGTTGCCACCTAACGAAGGCGCGTTAGGGAACCTACTACGGGTCATTCATAACACTAATTGCATAACGAGAGATTGTGTAAGGGCTTGAAATTACTTCAAGGTGAAGGTGTTAGGCACCCCTCAAAGTCGAAAACTGTGGGTCCCGGCCAAACCTACTTTGTGAATTATTCAAGTAGCAAGTAGATAGTCCAAGCACACATATGTAAACAAATAAATATCTTAACAAATTAACAGTCCAAGCACACATATGTAAAGAATAAGGGAGGTCCTAAGTTGTTTATCCTATAGAATCATATTTGTGCAATGCCTGGTAATCACTCCTCAATGACGGGCTACACGTTGCATTAGCGCACAAGTCATCATATCCTTTTCTACCCATTATCCCCCCCAGCAGTTTATTAAGCGAGTTTTTTTTTAACGAGCTCTAAGCGTGCTGTTACCCGTCCCTTCCTTGTAGTCCTGGAGGAGTTTAGGAACTCTAGGTCTGGGCAGTTCTAGACACCCCTCTAAGGTGCTAAAAGGGAAAATTCTAGGCGACAGGCAAGAACAAGTAGGACTAGCAGATAAGCGACAGAAATAGTTAAAAAGCTTAGATTCACCTCCACACATAATGTAAATAAACAGCACGTCTCAAACACAGACAAAGGCAGTTTTATTAGAAAAGGATCCTAAGACAGGATATCAAAGTGACATCAATGCACAGGAATATGCAACACTGTTTCATACAAACTTTAACGACATGGCCCTAATCAGTTTACCCACTGATTTTAAACATGTTAGCCTTTAAGTAGTAAACACAATAAAAACAGTTTTCCAGTTTTATAAAGATTAATTACCTAAGGCTTGCCTTGGTGTGGGACTGCGCATAATAGTTACAAATTTTTTAGACAGTTTTAGAATAGTTAACCTTCAACAATGTTGTTCTAGGTGATACAAATCTAAGATTGAAAGGATTTATACCAGTTTTATTTAGAAAAACATGACATTATATGTGAGACTATTTTATACATCTTCATGGATCAGTAGTTAAACTAGGCGTATTCAAACAAATGCAAACAGAATCCTAGAGCATGGTATCTAATATGCACACAAAAATGGCAGAATGATTAAGACATAACTTCTAAATGCACACAAGAGTAACATCATTCTTAAAACATGATTTCTAAATGCACAGAATTCTTAAGGCATGATTTCTAACAGCACACAAGAATGACAGTTTTATGTCAATGTTATTTATTGTCCTAGGAGCAGGATCTCTAAGTGATAGGCGGATACAACGCAAAACATAGATTAATGACATACGATATGCTGAAGCAGTAAATATGAAGTCCTAAGAATAGGATATTTAATGCATGTTTGGCATGATTTGGATGAACATATTAGTCCTAAAACATGGATTCTAATGCAGATATAAAGAATGTAAAGCCTAAGGCATGTTCTCTACCCAATAGTGTCAACAGTATCATCAACTACCCTCCCCATTTCACTAGTCATCCCCAATATCTGTTTACAAATTAATTATTACAAACCAATAGCTGAATGAATTACATAAATGAATAAAAAGAGATGAAGTTAAACTATAGGGAGCCTGAAGCAGGCCCAAATGTATCTTGAGGATACCAAGCCTCTATAACCTCAAATGCCAAGAGTTTCATATCCAATCTCATGTTCGGGTGTGTCAGAGTTCCCTAAGGACCTCAAGGATCCCGGGCAGTACTCACACCCAAACTTTCATAACAAGAATTGAGTAAGTGCAGTGTGGAAGGGCCAACCCCAGTGTGCCAGAGTTCAGAGGGATCTCAAAAGGATCCCAAGCAATACACACATTGGAAGGGCAGAACCTAGGGACTTAGGAATAAAGTGAGAGTGCTTGACATAGTTTTGAAAAGGTTTTGATATGAAAATAGTATTGAAAAAGACTCGATTAAGTAAAGAGGTTTTATGAAAAATATGAGGTCATTAGTAGTAAAATAGTTTGAACAAGAATAGTGTAAACATTTGAAGAATCAAACAAACAACATCTTAACTCAGAAAAAACAGATCACTTAACAACATGACTCACACAGGGGTATTGGGAGTTGGGGACGTATGCAACACACATAGTGAAACACATAAAAAACATAAGCACATATGCCTTTTTTAGGAGTTTATGGGATTAAGGAATATAGCTAATAATGCAGACATAGTACATGTATATGAATTTCAGAATAGACAGTTGAGGTCATAGTTGTAATAACATAGTTAAGCATAGAATCAGCACTACTTGAGGTAACAAATTATTTTTGCAAAACAGATTCATAACAGAAACTGATTAAACAAACAGACAAACATTCAAACATACACAAACGAAGTGGAGTAGGTGGAGACATACTACAAAGGTACTAGACAGGTTCATAGACATGCTGATCATAAGTTGAATTAGGACAGAACTAATATATGCTAAGTGAAACAGAGTTTTAAACATGCTAGCTGCATATTGAATAGCCAAATAGTAAACAAGAACATAAATGGGAATAGGTGAACTAATGCAGTAGCAGAACACATAGGGTTTGGAACATGAATTGAATCAGAACATACCAGTTATGGAGAGTAGATAAAAAATATAGAGCGGTGTAATGCAATAACTACCATTGGCTTACAGCCGGCTAGTTCAATAGAAGTAGCAAGTAACAAGAAAGAGCAGAAAGCATTAAGTGTAAGAGAAAGTTTTTGAACTAGTGTCCGTCTTTAGAAGTGAGAATAGAGAAGAGTATATATAGTAGTCTAGAGCAGAGAAGAATAAGGTAAAGGAAATCAGTACTCAACAATTAAGGGAATCACTGAGTCAATCACATAAAGAGTTGAGAATAGACTCCTTCAATTAGGGACAATTGACCAAACGGTAATGATAGTAGTCTAATTAAGGAAAGAAGTTCAAAACAGACCAAATAAAAAAATTCAGAATAAATAAATTAGGGGTCTAATTTAAGGGAAGAATCTTGTAAAGGAATCAGTAAATATACAACAATCAAATAAGGCAAGAACGACTAATTAAGGTCGTAATCATAGAAATAGGAAAGAATTAGGCATACAGATCCTTAACAGAGCAAATCGGTGAATAAGAAATTCAAAACAGTATGGATTTAAAGGTAGAAAATGTAGGTTTCTACAAATAAACAAATAGCCTAAACACAATTTCATAAATACACAGAAATAAGTTGAGAAATCAAATCAGAAACCCTATTAGAGACGTACTAGAGTAAAATCATAAGGCATTCAAATTAAACGTAGGAGAAGTCATATGAATCAAAGTACAGAACATAGTTATGTATCCAATGACACGGATCGACTCAGAATCCTAACATAGTGTCAAAAATAGGGGGTTTAACATAAACTAGTCATAATCGATTAAAACACATAAGAATCAGAGAATGCTCTTAAAATCAGAAAACATTTTGAATAAAAGATTCAGAAACCCTAGTTATGAAGAAAAATGAAGCGACGCTTTGAAAATCGAAAGGTTTTCATAAAACATGCAAAAAATAATTCAAATATTCTCAGATCTGTTATAGATCTAAAGAGTCAAGAGACGGAATTAGCGTTTCGAGAAATAAAATAAACCAGAGATAGAGAGACTGGCTTAAAAACAATAGGTCTAGCAAGAAAATGGGAACATCTTACTCAATCGAGCCATGGTGGCCTGAGAATGGGGAGAACTTGCCTAGGGGTGAGCGGACTGGCCTCTGGTCCCTTGAGGACCTCAAAGACAACATGAATCTCGTTCATAAGAGAGCCATTAAGGCTGGGAGTGGTGGTGAGCCACCATAGTTGACGGCAAGCGAACACGCGAGGGAGATTAAGGTTAGGGCAGAGGGGGTTTGACAGAGAAGGAGAGGGGTGACGGCGGAGAGGGTGAGAGGGAATGAGGGGTTTGGGGGTAGGTCATTAGGTTAATTAAGGAAAGGCCAGGATTTGGGCCGATTGGGTCGGGTAGGATTTAGGTTTTGGGCCAGGGGTCTTTGGGCTAGGATTTAAATAAAAATTGGCTTTTTGTTAAAAACCCAAGATAAATTAATTAAAAATAATTCATAAAAATAGTTACTAATTATAAAAATGAATTTCATGCATAGAAATATTTCAAAAAAATGATTATTTAGTATTTTAAAATACAAAAGACAAATTTCCAGTTAAAATAGTACAAATTATATGCATGGTCTATAATTGCAAAGTTACTGCAATTATAGCCAAAAGGTGTCAATTTGGCTATTTATGGAATAATTTGGTCTTAATAGGACCACAAATAATAAATTAAATCAAGAAATGTCTTTGAAATAATTTGTAATTCAATTTTATATTATTTATTGGAAATAAAAATACTGGACAAATTAATAAAAATGTAAAAAAGTTATGGAAGGTATATATGCAATAAAATTATTTTTAGGAAAAATGGGGTATCAACAACTGCCATTCTTTACCCGAAAAGGATGAAAGAGTTGTCGGGTAAAGATATGATGGCCAATTTTGACCGAGCGAAGCGATTTAAGGGATTTAGGCCGCACTATGGCTTCTGAGCTACCTACATATCCCTGGTTTTACAAGAATCAGGTCGTATGTAGTTCTGGATTCATCAGCGAGATATACCGGTGAAGTCATTGCAAGAATGGACGCAATATCTAGGGATATGTGAATGAATGGTTCACGAGAGAGGTCAGGTTTGATAGAGTTGAGGGAACTAGAGCGGGATCGCTCCTGCTGGGATAGAAGTTGCTTACCGGGTCACCTCCAAATAGTGATAATACGAGCATATATTTGTACAAAAATTTAAACATGATGCAGATTCCCGTCGGACCATGAGAGTTGTCTTCGGACGATTGAGGATGACGTCCTTGGACCATGACGTCCTGGGCTATGAGTTGATTAATGAGATTCGCAGGCCATGAAATGATGTTCTCGGCCCATGAAGATTGTGCCTCCGAACTATGACGCCTTTGAATAATGATATGAAAATTTTGAGAGATCTTCAGGCCATGACATGGTGTCTTCCGGCTATGAGGATGATGCCTTTAGACTATGGCGCCTTTGGACAAGTTGGCGATTTTTCAGCCAATGAGATGCAATAATATGATGTCAACAAGACAGAGCTTAGTCTTGTGAAGCGGAGGGTAGAGCTTAGCCCGAAAGAAAAGCAAATGGAGACAACGCTTAGTCTCGGCGAAAGAATGTAAATTGGAGGCAGAGCTTAGCCTTATGTAGGTATAGAGACAGAGCTTAGTCTCATGCAAAGGAAGACAGAGATAAGACTTACGCATATGCAGAGGTAGAGATTAGCCTTGTGCAGGATGGAGACAGAGCTTACTCTCATGCAAAGGAAGGATGAGATTAGCCTTATGCAGATGTGGAGGCAGAGATTAGCCTTGTGCAGGATGGAGACAGAGCTTAGTCTCAAGCAAAGGAAGGGAGAGATTAGCCTTATGCAGATGTGGAGGTAGAGCTTAGCCTTAAGCAGGATGGAGACAAAGCTTAGTCTCATGTAGGGGAAGGTAGCATTTATCCTTATGCAAAGGAAGGCAGAGATTAGCCTTATGCAGAGGAAGGTAGAGAGTAGCCTTATGCAAAGGGAAGGCAGCGTTTAACCTTATGTAAAGGAAGGGAGAAATTAGCCTTATGCAGAGGAAGGCAGAGATTAGTCTCATGCAGGGGAAAGGCAGCGTTTAGGTTTATGCAAGGTGAAGGCAAAGATTAGCCTTATGCAGATGAATGCAGATATTAGCCTTATGCAAGGTGAATGCGGAGATTAGCCTTATGTAGATGTGGAGGCAGAGATTATCCTTATGCAAGGTGAAGGCACAGATTAGCTTTATGCAGATGAAGGAGGAGATTAGCCTTATGCAAGGTAAAGGCAGAGATAAGCCTTATACAGATGAAGGCAGCGATTAGCCTTATACAGAAAATAGAATGAATAGCAGAATTTCTTAGCTAGTAGCAGATTTCGATAACGCGATCGTTGTGGGGATTGTGACTTTGAGGCATGTCTATCCTTGGTCCCTGCATCTAAAGAAAAATCGTGAGTTTGTAGACGGGGGAGGTTGATTCGTGTCCCCACTGGCTTTGCTTGTACTTCTTTGCTTGGTCTGATGATCCTGTTTTCATAATCGGGGTAGCGTTTGGCTTAACATAGTTACTTACAAGCAAGCATGCATAGTTTTGTAAAGGCATAGTAAAAATGTACTTTAAGAATTTTAGATGAACTGACGACCGTGACAAGATCTAAAACATTACAACCTCCTTTGCCATAGAATTTTGAGGGTCCTCCTCAAAATTCTGCCCCAGTTAGATGGATTGACATCTCCTACTGTTGTACGTGCTGCAATCGACTGAACTTGACCCAATTTCCAATTGTGGGGTGAAATAAGATTTTTATTGGTTTGTGACCGAACCCACAGGGCTGCCTACATATCCCCTCTTAAACAGGAATCATGTCGAGCGTAGTTCAGTTATAGCATTTGATAGAAGCATAAAGAGTTACACATAGTATCGTTTAACTGCATCTGAGTTGATTGGCTTTGGCCAGACTTCTCCATCCATTTCTGCAAGTATGAGAGCTCCTCCTGTCAATACTCTGTGGACCATCTAAGGACCCAGATAGTTGGGAGAGAATTTCCCTTTGGCTTCATCTTGTTACAAAAAGATCTTCTTCAACACCAGCTGCCCTGGTGTGAACTGTCTAGGCTTGAATCTTTTATTGAAGGCTCTAGACATTTTTTTGGATCAATCTGAATACCCTCACTAGACACCACGTGCCCAAGAACGCTACTGAATCAAGCCAGAACTCACACTTCAAAAATTTTGCATACAATCTCTTCTCTCTCAAGGTCTGAAGCACAACTCTCAAATGCTGCTTCTGATCCTCCCGAGATCGGGAATATACCAAGATATTGTCAATAAAGATGATGACGAAAGAATCCAGATAAGGCCGGAATACACTGTGCATCAAGTGCATAAAGGCTGCTGGGGCATTGGTTAGCCTGAAGGACATCACAAGAAACTCATAATGACCATATCTAGTCCTGAAAGCAGTCTTCGGAATGTCTGGCCCTTGAATCTTCAACTGATGATAGCCGGAACGCAAGTCAATCTTGAAAAATACCCTGGCACCCTGCAACTGATCAAACAGGTCATCTATACAAGGCAAGGGATACCGGTTCTTTACCGTAACCTTGTTCAGCTGCTGATAATCAATACACATACGCATAGAACCATCCTTCTTCTTTACAAACAACACCGGTGCACCCCAAGGTGACACACTAGGCCGAATGAACCCGTTATCTAGCAGTTCTTGAAGCTGCTCATTTAATTCCTTTAGCTCCGCTGGTGCCATACTATAAGGTGGAATAGAAATAGGTTGAGTGCCTGACACCATGTCAATACCAAAATCAATGTCCCTGTCAGGTGGCATGCCTGGAAAATCTGCAGGAAACACGTCCAAAAAGTCACAAACCATAGGAACCGAATCAATAGCGGGACTCTCACCACTAAAATCCCTCACAAAAGCCAAATTCGATAAACACCCTTTCTCAACCATACGCTGGGCCTTCAGGTAGGAAATTACATTGCTAGGCATATACTCAGAAGAACCTTTCTACTCAACCCTCGGACTTCCTGGCATAGCTAAGGTCACGATCTTAGCGTGACAATCAAGAACATCATGCCATGGAGATAACCAATCCATGCCTAATATCACATCAAAATCAACCATGTTGAGTAACAGTAGGTCCAGTTGGGTCTCCATACACCCAGTAGATATCACACACGACTGATACACATAGTCGACAACAATAGTATCGCCCACTAGAGTTGACACATGAATAAATGCAACTAAAGACTCTCGGGTAATATCCAGATAAAGGGAAAAATATGAAGAAACATAGGAATATGTAGAACCAGGGTCAAATAAAGCCAAAGCATCTCGGTGACAGAATGGGACAATACATGTGATTATTGCAACGGAGGTCATAGCATCTGGCCTGGCTGGAAATGCACACATACGAGCCTGACCTCCACCTATTCGATCTCCCCCTCTAGGGCGGCCTCTAGCTGACTTACTACAACCCCTGCCTGCCTGGGTGGGTGGTGAAGTAACTGGAGCTGAAGTCGAAGGTTGACTTCTCAGCTGAGATGGACCTTCAAGAAGATGAGGACACTGCCTCCTCATATGCCCGAACTCTCCACACTCATAACAACCCTTGGAGCTGGAGACGGGGACTAAAAGAAAACCCTGGAACTAGAATGGCCACTAAGAGAACCATGCATAGAGAAACCATAAACTGATTGTGCTCGAGCTGCACTCTAGGTTGGAAGGGCACCGAATGCAGAACAACCTGGCTGAGAACTGCGGAGACCATGCCCCGAAGGTGCACCACTATGGGCTGCGCGGCCTGACCGGGGAGGCCTAAATGAACGGCCTGCTGAAATTGACTCCCTCTCTACCCGCTCCTAGCGGCGAACCGACTCAATATCGCGAGCAATATCAACAACCTGCTTGAATGTAGCACCTGATACTCTTTCCCGAGTCATAAAAAGGCGGAGCTGACAAGTGAGTCCATCCACGAACCTCCTAATCCTCTCCCTATCAGTAGGGACCAACTCGGTGGTATGACTATCCAACTCCGAAAATCGTATCTCATACTGCATCACTGATAGCTCCCTGTGACGCAGCTGCTCAAAATGTCTGCGATGCTCCTCCCTGTGAGACTGGGGTACATACTTCTCCATGAAGATAGTGGAGAACTGCTTCCAGGTGAGGTGTGCTAAACTAACAGGCCTACACCTCTCAAAAGATTCCCACCAAGTGAAAGCAACACCAGAAAACTGGAAGTAGCAAATGAGACCCCACTGGTCTCCAAAATCCCAGCAGTACGCAGCATCCTCTAACACTTATCCAGAAAACCCTGGGCATCCTCGCCCTCAGCACCACTGAATGTCGGAGGCTGAAGTCTACTAAATCTCTCATGCCCTACGTTGTTAATCATCTGGCATAACTAGGACCACAAAGTCCTGAACTGGAGCAACCGGCTGGGCTGGAACTGCCCCCGGTGTCTGCCCTAAGTAACCTGCTCAGGTGTCAGGGCAACTTGAGTCTGACTGCCTCCCCCGGCCTGAGAAGTAGCGGCAACTGCCTGAGCAAGGGTGCTACGTCTAGTCAAGATCTGAGCCAAGGTCTCCTGAAGACCCGGAATAACAATAGGCATTGTCGGCGCCTGATCCTGTCCCGCTGGAGCATCTGCGACGGGAACCTTATCCTGAATAGTAGGGGGATCAACTGATACTGCCCTGGATTCCACAAGGGCTGGCCCCTACCTCTACCACGGCCTCGACCCTTCACTGGTCTAGCTGGTGGATGATCGCCCTGATCGGTGGCGCGAGTCCTCACCATCTGTGAGAGAATGAAACAACAGAAGTTTTGATTTCTAGAAGCAACCAAATGGCACGCCAAAATTCAACAAAAATGAGATTGTTCCTAAGGGTTCTGCATCCTCTCGAATATAAGTACAGACGTCTCCGTACCGATCTGCAAGACTCTACTGAACATGCTCATGACTGTTTAGTCCTATGTAACCTAGGCTCTGATACCAACTTGTCACGACCCTAAATCCTAAACCGGTCGTGATGGCGCCTATCATGGAACTGGGCTAGCCAACCATTTCAGACTATCATAATATTTCATAATTTTCCCCCAATTAGCAGATTTTAAACAGCAACATGAGAGGAACAATTTATACATTTCCCCAAAACCTGGAGTCAGCTGTCATGAGCATCTAAGACTGTAAATACAATATACAATATAGTGACTTACTGCACCAAAAGTCTGAGGTACCAAAGACCAAAAAAAACCTATGATCTGAGGGAAGGAAAAGAGGTGAGCTGGGGATGCTGGGCAGCTACCTCGATCCTCGAACAACTCCAACCTCGTCCAGGAATCAACTAGTGAGATGGTCCAGTACCTAGATCTACACACAGAGGTGCAGGGAGTAACGTGAGTACGCCAACTCAGTAAATAACCAAAGTAACTAAAAATTTGAGTGTAGTGACGAGCATTTAAATCATGTATATCCATGTGATGAATAACAGTGGAAACGAATAAATCAAGTCAGGAATCTACAATTCCGAATATTTCATAAAACTCCGATTTCCATTTAAAAACCTCGTATAAAAAAACATTTATCCAACATTTATTATCAGAGGCGCAGTGTAAAGAAGAGTGAAAACAACATTTTCATAAAATATAAGCCCCTCGGGCACAATATCACTCACAATAAATCCTCTCGGGCATGCCTCTCAGTCACTCGTGGCTCCACTATCAGTATCTCATGCTCTCACTTAAACACTCGTACTCAGCAAGTACCATGAATACACACAACTGCTGCGGCGGGCAGCCCGCTCTACTATATATATATATATATATATATACTGCTGCGGCGTGCAGCTCGATCCTTATAACATATGCTGCGGCGTGCAGCCCGATCCATATAATAGTCGATTGCGCTCACTGGGGGTGTACAGACTCCTAAAGGGGCTCTTTCACCCCAAGCTCTATATCTTCTGCGGCATGCAGCCCGATCCAATATGTACATTGTTGCGGCGTGCAGCCCCATCCATATATAACATATATCGATGCGGCGTGCAGCCCGATCCGTATATATATAATATATAGTGTTGCGGCGTGCAGCCGACCCATTTGTAATCTATATTGCTATAGCGTGCAGCCCGACCCATAAGTAATATATATATATATATATATATATATATATATATATATGTGTGTGTGT
>ML394888.1:0-70031 GCA_005239525.1 Nicotiana knightiana | reverse complement strand
TATATATATATATATATATATATATATATATATATATATATATATATATATATATATATATATATATATATATATATATATATATATATATATATATATTGTTACGGTGTGCAGCCCGTCCTATAACTATCCTCACATACTCGGCTCTTGGCCTGACTCAGCCCAAAAATACTTCTCAGAGTTTCATAGCAGTGTGATAATAGTGAAAATAACAAGTGGTAAACACGACTGAGTTCACAGATGTTCTATCAGGATAGTGGTAGAATAGTGTAAAAGTATCTCTGAGGGTCTAAAAAGATTGGCACAAGGCCCTAAACATGAAAAATACCCCTGAGGGTCTAAACAGGTTGGCACAAGGCCCCAAAACATGGAAAATACCCCTGAGGGTTTAAACAGGTCGGCACAAAGCCCCAAACTTGGCTCACGATCCATAAACAAGTATAAACTTCTGAAAGACAGGATATCGCAAGGTTTCAAATTAAATTCGCGGCTTAATAGCCGCTTCGGGACGGACCGAGTCATAATCCCTATTGGTGCACGCCCCCACGCTCGTCACCTAGCATGTGCGTCACCTCATTTACCAAAACAATATCAATTACCGGGTGTCATACCCTCAGGTTTAGAGTTACAACCGTTACTTACCTCAAAACAACCCAAAAGCTACTCCGTGATGCTCTTGCCCCTCGAGTTGGATCCCAAATGCTCCGAATCTAACCAAAACCATATTAACATCATTAATATATGCTAAAGGAACAAAACCCAATCGAAAATAATCAATTTAGACAAAATTCTCGAAATTTGGCCAAACCCGAGCCCCGGGCCCATGTCTCGGAATTTTATAAAATTTGCATCACTAGAATCTTCATCGTCCCACGATTCTATACATACCAAGAACACCAAAATGAGACCACAATTGCCCACTCAAGTCCTCAAAAGAAATTTCCAATTCCATGCACTTCACCTCCCCAAATTTTGGGTTTAAATTCCACAAATTTCCGGCTTAATTACCTATAAAACGACATAAAAATGAGTTATGAAGTTCAAATCCTTACCTTCAAGTGATTACCTTTGATTTCCTCTTCAAACCCTCTCAAAGAGCGCTAAACCCGTTCAATAATGGAGGAAAAATGGACTAATTTCGCAAAAATGGTCTTTTAAAACATTCTGCCCAGCACTATAATTTCCTTCAGTGCGATCGCGACTCCAGCCACGCGATCGCGATGCACAGACCAGACCATTCTACGCGTTTGCATAGCAACACACGCGTTTGCATAGCTCAAATATCCATCCTACACACATGCCTCAGAATCTCTATGTGATCGCACAAAGGGCAACGCGGTCGCACTGCTTCACCTTCCCAACCTATGCGATCACAATTTACGTGATCGCATAGAACAAATTTCCTGCCCCAATATTTTACTCTATGCGATCGCGGATGAATCCACGCGATCGAAGTGAAGAAATTACTGCTGCCAAAACACTAGAAAACCAATAATCTCCCAAAGATCGAAAGTGCCCGTTTGAGCATCCGAAATACACCCCAGGCCTCCGTGAACTCAACTAATCCTACCAACATACCCCATAATATCATTCAAACTTAGTCGAGCCTTAGAAACACCCACAAAAACACAAAACTCCAAAATTACATCAAATTCAAGCCTATGAACTTTGAAATTTCTAAATTTCGCCAATGATGCCGAAACCAACAAAACACATCCGATTGACCTAAAATTTTGCACACATATCCAAAATGAAATTATGAACCTTCTCCAACTGTCGAAATTCCATTCTGACCCAGATAGTCTATTTTCCACTGCCGACCAGAAATCGCCAAAAACTAACTTTCGCCAATTCAAGCCTAATTCTACACCGGACATCAAAACTTCATTCCGAACACACTCCTAAATCCCAAATCACCTAAAGAAGCTATCTGAGCCATAAAATCCACATTCCGAGGTAGGTTACCATCCAGATCTGATAGTAACCAACAAAACAATCCACAAAGGACTAGAGTTCATGCTTGCCGCAATTGTCGATCAGGATGTGTATGATTGGTAGCGGGAAATCTTACTTGGGACTTGCTCCGTTTAGATCCCGGTAATCGACACAAACCCTAACTTTCCCATCCTTCCTTGGAATTGGCACTATGTTGGCTAACCATGTTGGGTATTCAACCACTCTAGGGACCTTGGCGTTGATTTGCTTGGTGACTTCCTCCTTGATTTTCAAACTCATATCAGGCTTGAACTTCTGGAGCTTTTGCTTCACAGGTGGGGACATTGGATTGGTGGGAAACTTGTGAGCCACGATAGATGTACTTAGTCTAGTCATATGATCATACGACCATGCAAATACGTCTTCATACTCCTTCAGGAATTATGTATACTCTTCTTTCTCTAGCGGTGACAGGTGGATGCTGATGCCGGTTTCCTTGACGGTCTCTTGATCTCCCAAGTTGATTACCTATGTCTCATCCAGATTGGACTTAGGCTTGTTTTCCAAGTCCTCTACTTCTCTGATGATTTCCTCGGGTATGATATCTTCTTCTTCTTAATCACTATCCTTTTGTTGCATTGTATCATTGCATGTCACAGTCATTGGTTCATCAAGATAGGGAATAGTAATGTTGTATAGATAAAAGTATGAGAGAAAGATGATTATAATAAATATTGATTCATTAAAACATAAAAGCAATTTTCAATAATTTAAACAAATGTTTTGGAATACTAGGGATTTTATTTAAAGCTGAAAAATACGAAAAGGAAATCATTAGAGAATAAAATAAACAGTGGTTGTTCAGCCTTGCTACCCCGGGACTCGCCGGGCCCTAGATGGTCTAACAGTCCAGTTTCTGAGGAACAATCCCTTTCTCACAGCTTGGATACTAGGGCCTTCCTCCTCAACAATGATAGAAATAAAATAAAAACAAAAGGTAACAAGTCAGTGAGGATCATGAGAAAAGTATTTGCAGTATTTAAACACATATTGCATAATTGTAAATGCGCGTCTTAATTTGGGAGCCTCGTTGTGCCCGAGGTAGGCCTATAACTTAGATGCCAATAATTGCCTCATTTCATTAATGTAAAAGTAGATAAATCTAAAACGACACTAGATAATATAAGTCACTAATGGCACTCAGCCTTATTACATTTGAAAAGGCAGGTAAATCTAATCTACTTGGTCCTAGAAGGACCTTCCCCAGGCTTGATCTTCTTGGCTCTGTCGATCAGGTTCCCTAGGTCGTGCATGCCCAACAGTAGGTTTTGATACCTAATTTTTTATCAAATTAATTTTTAATTTTTATATACACCTCCAAAATTGCTCTTTATAATAACTGGTATTTTTTCGAGATTTTTTCATATTTGTATTAACTCTTTTTCCAATTTATTCAGTATTTTTATTCAATAATTATTCATAAATTGTATTATAAAGAAATTCAAAATATTTCCCAGTAAAGATATATCATTTTTTCCTATTAGGATTTAATTATTTCACAAATTAGACAATTTGGCATTGTTTGACCAAAATTACAATAACTTTGCAACTATGGCCTAATTGTACATTTTCTACCACTTAAATCAATAATTAATTCATTTTATATTGTTTCGTACTCATTAATTACCTTAATTTCATTTATCTAGCATCAATTACATTTTATATGATTACTTTTATTTAATTATTTATCTATTTCAGTGGGTATTTAACTAATAGCCATTTTTTTAAATTTCGATTCTAGTCTAATTCTAACCCAACCCATCAGATTTTTTTAATAACCCAATCACATACCCAGCACAAATCAATTCCATACCCGGCCCAACCCCGGATCTATCTGAGTCGTCGATCAAATTAGATCAATGGCCCAGATCCCACCTACCATAATTAAACCCTAGAGACTACCCTTTCCGACCCCTCATTTCCAAACCTCTCAATTCTCTGTCTATCTCTACGGTTATCTCTAGAAACATCCCTATTCTCTCCGCCTCCAATGGAGTCTGTTTGTCTTCTCCGGCTAGTTCCCTCGCTGGAAACTGTGGTCTTTCACTGTCTCTTAGTTATTGCTTCACCCTACACCGGTCTAAGGAATCCTACGGCCCTCAGGCGAGCCTGGAGTGGTTCAGCTCCTACATGTGTTCTCTCATGCCATCTTCCGGCCTCCTCCAGCCATTTGAGTAAGAGCCATGGCTTTTCCTGCTAACGATGGCAACATCTTCAAGGTTTTCCTTGTTTTTCAACTATCTGAAACACTAAGCCCTTGTATTTTTCGATTTTCTTTTAGATCTGACTTAGATATGTGTATATTATGGGCTCTTTATTATTTTCCACAAAGGTTTTCCGATTTCTCTAAAATAACGCTTCATCTTCAACTAGGGTTTCTTAACCCCTTTTTAAATGCTTTCTCTTCTGAATTTTGGTACTAACCTCTGATTCTCAGTATATTAGTTGATGTGTGTGTTTCTCATAAACATCCTACGACTCTGTGATTCTTACTTATGTTTTATTGATTAGGGTTTTTGTGTTCGACTATTCATGACTATATCATGCTCTATATGAAACCCTAGCTCATATTTGGTATTGTTCTTCCTTATGGTCCTGATTCTAGCATATTACCTGCTTATTCTCATGGTGTCATGATAAATCAGTTTTATATTCTTTATTTTCCTTAGAACTATGATATTTTCCTTAAAGTTATGATTCTGTGTATTTTTCCTTAGAACTCCTAACTAATCTTGCATATTTGTGTTACACTTGCCTTATTTGACAATTGATTCCATGTGATTACTAATTTTCAGAAATATTCTCTACCTTCTGTTATGTATAAGTATGTTGTCAATTAATTATACACTTTCCTTAATTAATATATCCTGTACCTAGCCTTAATCACATGCCCTATTTTTTACTACAATGTGCGATTAAATCAGTTTTTCAAATTAGTTCTCTTTCCTTCTTTACTACTGTGGTATCCGTTTGAACTATGACTCCTTAATTGTGGGGAGTACTAGTATTGATTGGATCCTAATTGTGTTTATTTCTATAATAATATACACTTTACTTGATTCCTTTCCTTTTGTTGCCACTACTTGTTACCGTTTAGGTATGATTCCTTAACTAAAGGAAGTCTGTATACTAAACTAACTCTAATTGGTGATTATTTCTATAATTACTACTAAACCGTTATTTTAACCTTATTCCTCTGCTTGCTTTTCAAAACTATATATACTCTACTCATACACTCACAGACATTTTAAATTATGATTAATACTGAGCATTTATAAATCATGCTTAGGAATTATGCATACGTATCATTTTGTATCTCTCTTTGTGCATTAGATATCATGTCATAGGGCCCTAATCACTCAACTACATTTAGTCTAATAACTAAGGTATAAAAGTATAATAACCTCACTCAGTTTTTCTCTAAAAAATAACTGGTAATGCTTCTGAGTTCTGAATAACCTAGAACAACATGTTTAAGTAATAGTTGCAACAGTTCCTTTAAATAATTCTGTTAATATACACTGCCCTCGCCTAAGCAAGCCGTAGGTAACTAACTTTTTTAGAAGTTAGAAATCTGTCTGTCTTGTGTGTGCTGCTGCTTAATCTTTTAGAATCAGTAGGCAAACTGATTAAGCGCATGTTTTTGTTGAGTGACAAAACAAGTCTGCCTGTCTGTTTATCATCTGAATTTACCTAGATACCATATCTTAGGATCCTAATTAACAATACTTCCCTTATATGTGTTTGAGTCGTGCTAATTATATGCATTATATGCGGAGGGAAAATTCGAGCCTCCTATATTCTTCTATGTGTTTCCCACTGACTGCAGTCCTATACGTTCCTTGCTTGCCGCCTTAGTATCTTACCCCTTTATATCTGAGGGACGGCCTAGTACCTACCTTTTAGGATAGTAGTCCTAACCTCTTCCAGGACTGATAGAATGAGACGAGTAATAGCACGCAATAGAATTCGTGACCAACACGCGCTTTAAACACCTTTAAGAGGTGGGAAGGGTAGAATATGGATATGTTGATCGGTGCGCTAATACCAGGTGTAGCCCCTCTTCAAGGATTGATTAACAGATATTGCATTGATGTGATGAATATTATTATAAACCTATGACACCTTTTATATGCTTAGCTCGTAATCCTTTCCAAAGTTTAATCTCCTTTACAATTTTCAAACATCTGCATGTTTAAGACTTAAATCCCCTCTTATTTGAGCCTTTACTTGTTATTTGCTATCTGTACAAATTGACGAAACCATTCGGTCGGGAACCACACGTGTGGATCCTAATGGGTGCCTAAAACCTTCCCCTTAGGATAATTTCAAGCCCTTACCCAAATATCTGGTTGGCAACGTAGTTGTAATTTAATCCCTTAGGTGCCCTAACGCACGGTTAAAATGGTTAGGTGGCGAATCTTCAAAATATCAAACCCCTTTTCCCAAAAGGAATTAGTTCTCCCAACCAATGTCATAAACCCGATCTCCGCGAGGAAAAAGGGGGCGCGACAGCATGGCGACTCTGCTGGGGATTATAGGCTTTTACCATTTCGAATTTTTTTGTGAATTTATGCCTTTATTTTAAACAATTGCACCCTTTCCCATTCCCGTTACATGTAATTAATTGCTTACTTTAGTATTTATTTCCAAACGTAATTGACATGTCTCTTTGTTTCCTTTTTGTAAATGCTTTAAATCATTATTACCGTTTTTTTACCGCTTTCTTTAATGTGCAAAATACGTGACAAATTGTTTTAATACTTATTTCATAAATCATGCTCAACATTCATACTCCACTCCTGCCAAACAAAATACTATAGCAACTCTTGATAAGTGGTTACGCACTTCCTATATTATCACCCCTAAATTCGGAAAGGCTTATTAGCTGTAAAAGCAGTCGATCAGTGGTGTAGTTGACGTTCCGTGCCTTTCCCCCTTGAGTTGTCCACTCAAAGGTACCAGTCTAAAACCTCATAGAAACCTTACTCTATCGAACTGTTGCATGCATCATGGTCAAACTTAGTCAAAGCTAATGTGTCGTCCGCACGATAACTTTTACGATAGCCTTATCCAAAAGTCCACCGGGTTTCCCTAAACCCAAGCAGACGCCCTCACGCTTTGTGCATTTATTTTTAGAACTAAATGCTTCCTGCTAATTATTGACGTTAAATAGTCGAGTCTGGTGGGCCTAACCTATTTGTTTTGCAGAAAAAAAATGAGGCACGAAGTCCCCAGATTCGGCATGGTCTCCAACATCCACCAAAAATTGATGTATTGGTGGGGGGCTCTACACTCTAGCGACAAATCTATCGTCAGGAAACACTTGGGTAATGTACTATCTCTTCAGGAAATACAGCCTAACAAAATGATAGTAGAGGCTGCTACCTGTTCTGGGATCGCGAAAGATCTGTGTTCTGCTTTGGGAACATCAAAATGGCACCGTTGATAGAAGGGATAGGAGGGTTGGCTAACCTAGTATAGGAAACTCCGGAGTTGCTGATGCCTGAGAGTCGCACAGGCAGATGTTTCCTCAAAATGATGGGTCTGAAAAAGGACGCGGAATTGGTATTTCTGGAGGATTCGTACATTCCTTTTGACTACTTGAGAGAATCGACCGACGCTCAATCGGGTGTCCCAGTCAAGCGTACCTGGATTTGCCTCACCTATCCCACGCATTACCCCATGATTTCCATATACCTTATTCATGTGAATTAGCAATTTGAGACTTAACATAAAAATCCAAGTTAAATTAATTTCTACCTCTTATCATTAACAACATATGGTACTAAATACTTGCATGATACATACAACATACATACTTCTACCACGTGGACCACGATTGTCACTCCCCAAAATACATATGTACAATACCCACGTTATGTCTATGGAGCCTCTACGAGTGATAGGATTTTATACAATACTTGCCGGAAACAAGGCTCGAAGGTGACATGAACCACACATGGCCCCGAGAGGAAGTGGGGCTCACCAATTCAACTGCGGAGTGGAGAGGAGGCACTATTGATGGTGGACTGAATTACCTTCCATAGAACCACCTACATTCATATAAGAAAATGTAGCGCCCCCGGCAAAAGGGACGTTAGTATTGTGGAATAGTACTAGTATGTATGAACAAACTTTACTCTAAGTAAGATCAGCATGCACAAATAAGAGACAATAATATAATCAGCAAGCATTGCACAACAACAGAAACAACCAAAATCACAAGTTCCACAGATTTCCCCTTTTTCCTTTCCAACAACACCATATTCAAGAATTTCATAGATTCTTCATTTCAACGTTATCACATTCCATCCTTATTACCTCGGCCACCCTTATTACCTCACCCACCCTTATTTCTTCATGTTGCGGCGCGCAACCCGATCCCACCAGACAATCACATTTCATATCAACATTTCCAATTCACAATTCAATCACACAGAATTTCATCATAAGGACACAATCTCACTAAAACCAACCACCCATATGATTTCAAGTCACAATAGATCTTTCCCAAAATGACGAATCAAATAAGACATTGCCACAATTAGTGTAGTACGATTAAATCAACCACAAATTCATGTTTATCATTTCATTTCACATCTCTTAGCACTTAGTCATATTCACATACTTGGGCTTGTTACCAACCTTTCATATCGACATATTAGGGTACTTAACCAACCTAACACATGGTAAAACATTCACAAGTAAATCGCGTTTTAACAATTTCCGAATAGCAAAATACATGAACTTCAGCTAGACAGTCAGAGAGTAGGGCATCATGCCTCAACATATTTACAATATCCAATTTACACATACTCAAAAAATTAACATGTATCGACTGTTCCGACAACAACAAGGTGACCTTACGAAGATTAAAGTTAGCCATACATACCTGGGGTCGGAATTCCTTTTTAACTTTTACTCACAAATCACCGAACCGACTAGTACTGCCAATCTAGTTCACAATTAAACATATTCAACTCAGAATAGGAAATCATGCATACAATTCGAACTCTTTTAAGCATTTTATCGATCGCTAGGTGACCTCATTAGATTACCACCCCGTCCTTGTGAAATTTACCCCAACCCTCTTCCCTTTTTACTAGATTGAGAAGTTTTACTCACATGCATTCATGGGTTCGACCTCCATTTTCAAGAACCATCCTATGTGTTTTATTCTTAATTAAAATCTGGGAACTTGGGAAAAATGGGGTGAAGACTTACCTCTTTGAGTGAAGAAGATAGCACTAACTCGATAGATTCAGGGCTTGAGCGACTTTGAAGAGTCAATTTTTTTTTGATGAAGAAGAACTTTCCCTCTCAAGAACCCTCTCTCCCTTCTCTCTATTTTTGCTTAGAAATCAGTTAAAAATGAAGGGGAGGGGTATTTTAATGAACTGGGGGTCGGGTCTTAAAATTAGAAAAATAGGAGCCCAACACCGGAGTGCGGTCATGATCGCATTCCTGACACGCGGTCCAGAGAATCGACCCCATAATGGCGATTGAGAAGTTTTACTCACATGCATTCATGGGTTCGACCTCCATTTTCAAGAACCATCCTATGTGTTTTATTCTTAATTAAAACCTGAGAGCATGGGAAAATGGGGTGAAGACTTACCTCTTTGAGTGAAGAAGATAGCACTAACTCGATAGATTCAGGGCTTGAGCAACTTTGAAGAGTCAATTTTTTTTTTTTGAAGAAGAACTTTCCCTCTCAAGAACCCTCTCTCCCTTCTCTCTATTTTTGCTTAGAAATCAGTTAAAAATTAAGGGGAGGGGTGTATTAATGAACTGGGGGTCGGGTTTTAAAATTAGGAAAATAGGAGCCCAACACCGGAGTGCGGTCAGGAATGCGATCGGATTCCTGACACACGGTCCGGAGAATTGACCACATAATGGCCCTCCAGATGGGCCAACATTTAAAACACACTATGCAGGTATGCGATCAATATGCGGTCCGCATGCACGTTATGCGATCGCATAGTGCGTCGTATAACCTCCCTTACCAAAATCAATGGGCAAGAATGCGACAACCATGCGGTCCACAGAACCAACATGCGATCGCATTTTGGACTGCATAGTTGTCCTCAAATTGGGCAGTGATTCTGCCCATGTATGCGACCATTATGCAGTCTGCATACACGTTATGCGATCGCATAGTGCGTCGCATAACGCCCAAATTTCTGGAAAATTTATCTTTCAAATTTCGGGGTACTTTTTACTGAAAAATATGTCCGTTTTAAGAATTTTACAGTTATAACAACTTGGGGACTTATTCGGGTATTATTTTAAACGATAAATTTTACGGGTCTTTACATCCTCCCCCACTTAAAATCGTTCGTCCTCGAATGAGGAACGGAAAATCATTTTGTTTTGAAAACACAATATGCCAACCCCCAGTTTTTATCTAACTCCGATATCTTCTGAAAGTTTCGCCAGAGTTTCCTCTGTAATTAGGCCTATCTACCTGCTAGAGAGCCCCCGAAACACATGTTTCTTAACCAATTCCACACATAACTAATTATTTCATGGGCTTGAATATATTTGGTCACCTCGACAAGTCTCATATAATTCAATTACTTCAACATGTAATATACACTTCAATTAATCATTACCAATCTACTCTTCCATTAACAATTTAACCATCACATGAGTTTCACATAACTTCATTTACTCCACGGGGTTGCACATTACTCAATTACTCACAACTTACAGAATTATGGCACAACTCGAGAAGTTAAAATAGTAGAGCAATTAGGGGAAAATTGGGTGCTTTCGCACAAAACTGAACATAAAATATAATTTGCTTAGAGATGACAGTTCACACGATCACTACTAGATTTATTCAAACCAATGGGGATATTTTTCTTTCATTTCATTTTTCGCTTCCCACATGGCTTCCTCAACGTGCTGACTTCGCCACAACAATTTAACTAAAGCATCCGGAACCTCTTCATACGATGATTATTCATTAACCTCAATAGTCTCAACTGGCACGATGGCTGATGGATCTCCAACCACTTTCTTCAACATAGACACATGGAACATCGGGTGCACTAATGACATCTCAGGGGGCAATTCCAGTCTATAAGCCACCTGTCATATCCTTTGAGCAATCCTATATGGCTCGACATACCTTGGGCTCAATTTCCCTTTCTTCCCAAACTGCATTACTCCCTTCATGGGGGACACCTTCAAGAATACCCAGTCATCTACTTGGAATTCCAATTCTCTACGACGAACGTCCGCATAGGATTTCTGACGGCTCTGAGCACTTTTCATCCTTTCCTGAATGACTCTAACCTTTTCCATAGTTTGGTGCACAAGGTCCGGTCATAACAATTCTGGTTCACCAACCTCGAACCACCCAATTGGAGATCTACACCTTCTTCCGTATAATGCCTCAAATGGGGCCATATGAATACTAGCGTGAAAGCTGTTATTGTAAGAAAATTTGATAAGTGGTAAATGATCATCCCAACTACCCTTGAAGTCCAACACACAAGCGCGTAACATATCTTCAAGCGTCTGAATACTCCGCTCTGCCTGACCATCAGTCTGCGGATGGAAAGTCGTGTTGAGATTTACCTGAGTACCGAAACCTTGCTGAAATTTCGTCCAAAAATTAGCCGTGAATTGGGCTCCTCGATCTGAGATAATAGAAACTGGAGTACTGTGAAGCCTGACTATTTCCTTGATATACAACTAAGCGTACTGTTCTGCAGTATCGGTGGACTTGACTAGGAAGAAGTGAGCTGATTTCGTAAGTCGATCCACTATCACCCAAATTGAGTCGAACCTATGTGGAGTGCGAGGTAACCCCACCACAAAGTCCATATTGATCATCTCCCATTTCCACATCGGTATTTCCATAAGATGCGTCAACCCACCGGGCCTCTGATGCTCGTCCTTCACGTGCTGACAATTCGGACATCTAAATACAATGTCTGCCACACCCTTCATACCGCTCCACCAATAAACTTCCTGGAGATCATGATACATTTTCGTAGATCCTGGGTGCACGGAATACCTCGAATTGTGAGCCTCAACCATTACCCTCTCCCGAAGATTATCCACATCTGGAACACATAGCCTTCCCTGGCACCGTAAAACACCATCATCGCTACCGAGTGAAAATGCCGAAATCTTGTTATTTAAAACTGCGTCCTTCAACTGCGCCAATGCTGGACCCATACACTGCTTTTCCTTGACTTCCGCTACAAGGGATGATTTTGCTCAATTATGCGCCATAATATTTCCCTCGTCTGAGGTCGAGAGACATACCCCCAGACTGGCCAATTGATAAATCTCCCGAGCTAAAGGCCTCTGATCCACTTTCAAATGAGCCAAACTACCCATAGACTTCCAACTGAGAGCGTCGACCACCACATTCGCCTTCCCTTGATGGTACAAAATGTTCATATCATAATCCTTAAGCAATTCTAACCATCGTCGTTGCCTTAAATTCAACTCCTTCTGCTTGAACAAATATTGGAGACTCTTGTGGTCTGAGAACACGTCCACATGGACCCCATACAAATAATGCCGCCATATTTTTAATGCAAACACAATTGCCGCAAGTTCTAAATCATGCGTCGGATAATTCTTCTCATGATTCTTGAGTTTCCTGGAAGCATACGCTATAACCTTCCCATGTTGCATCAACACACATCCCAAACCAACCCTTGAAGCATCGCAATAAACCACAAATCCCTCTGTGTCTTCTGGCAAAGTCAACACCGGTGCCGAAGTCAATCTTGATTTCAATTCCTGAAATCTCTTCTCACAAGCGTCGGACCGTTGGAACTTAATTTCTTTATGCATCAATTTAGTCAATGGGGAGGCGAGGGTAGAGAATCCCGCCACAAACCTCCGATAATACCCAACTAGACCCAAGAAACTGCGAATCTCTAAAGGGGTCGTTGGTCTAGGCCAATCCTTCACTGCTGTGATCTTCTGGTGATCAACCTTAATCCCTTCTCTGGAAACAACATGACCCAAAAATGCGACTGACTCCAACAAAAATTCACATTTTGAAAACTTGGCATACAATTTGTGTTGATGAAGACTCTGCAAAACTGCCCTGAGGTGATTAGCATGATCCTCCCGACTCCGCGAGTAGACAAGGATGTCATCAATAAAAACAATCACGTAGGGCGAACTTTATCTCCCTCTCCGCCCTTATCTTTAATTTTATAGCCTTCGTGGCCTAGGCGAATCCCATTATCTTACCATAATTCATGTTTGAGTGCAAGGCAGCTGTAGCAGCTTCATTCACAACTAAGGGACTGAGGCCCTAAACAAATCGTCGAACTCTGGCATCCATAGTCGATACTAACTAAGGAGCGTACTTAGACAACATCACGAACTCCATGTGGTACTCCCACACACTCATATTGCCTGCTTGAGGACCTCAAACTCCATAGCATGGGCTTCCATAGTCTCGGCAGGCAAGAAGTGATCCATGAAAGCCTCAACAAACTCGTCCCATCTCGCCGGAGTACTTCCCTCCCCACGGGAATTCTCCCACATCTCGAACCATGAATATGCTACTCCCCTCTGCCTGTAAGATGCTAACTCAACCCCCTCTGCCTCTGTAGCCTTCATAACCCGAAGCGTCTTGTACATCTCATCTAGAAAATCCTGCGGATCGGCCTCTGGATCAGTACCTGAGAACACTGGAGGGGCCAACCGCAGAAACTGGTTGACTCTGGAACTGGCAGAATCTCTCTGTCCGCTAGAGGACGCAGGGGCAGCATGAGATCTTTGGGCCTGAGTGGCCATCAACTGAGTCAACATATGAAAATCTCCCCTGAGGTCCCCATCGGAAGCACCGGGACCGGAAGCTGGAAACGAGGAAGGATCAGGAATATCAGCGAAAGGGGTTGCAGCACACTCCGATGCAGCAGGAATAGGAACACTTTGGTCTGGAACAGAAAGGCTAGGTGGATTCAACGTCGGGGATTCGCTCTCACCCGCACCATCGGGTACAGAATTCACAGCCACACTCAGGGTGGCATTGGCCTCTAGGCCGAGTCGAGCTCTCTTCTTTGGTGCCATTACTGAAAATTTCGGAAGACTGCACAAGTTAGACAAGGATATTTTCACTTTACGCTTCACTGCACGATATAGAATAACAATGAAAATGGTGTTTTCTAAATGTCCATGTAGCCCCCTAGTTATAGATGTGGTCGACAACACACCAATAAGAAGGTCTCTACTAGACACGGCTCTGAGACATCCTAGGACACATTAAAACCTGAGGCTCTGATACCAAGTTTGTCGCGCCCCAAAATCGAGGGACACGACCGGCACTCAGGTGGCCCCAGTCAAGCGGACCTGGATTTGCCTCACTTATACCATGCATTACCCCGTGATTTCCATATACCTTATTCATGTGAATTAGCATTTTGAGAATTAACATAAAACTCCAAGTTAAATTCATTTGTACCTCTTATCATTCAACTGCGGAGTCGAGAGGAGGCACTACTGACGATGGACTGAATTACCTGCCGTAGAACCACCTACATTCATATAAGAAAATGTAGCGCCCCCGGCAAAAGGGACGTTAGTACTGTGGAATAGTACTAGTATGTATGAACAAACTTTACTCTAAGTAGATCAGCAATGCACATATAAGAGATAGTAATAGGATCAGCAAGCATTTCACAGCAACAGAAACAATCAAAATCACAAGTTCCACATATTTTCCCTTTTTCCATTCCAACAACACCATATTCAATAATTTCATAGATTATTCATTTCAACGTGATCACATTCCATTCTTATTACCTCGGCCACCCATATTACCTCGGCCACCCTTATTACCTTACCCACCCTTATTTCTTCGTGTTGCAGCCACAACCCGATCCCACCAGACAATCACTTTTCAAAATTTGCAATTCACAATTCAATCACATAGAATTTCATTATAAGGACACAATCTCAGTATAACCAACCACCCATAAAATTTCAAGTCACAACAAATCTTTCCTAAAATGACGAGTCAAATAAGACATTGCCACAATCAGTGTAGTTCGATTAGGTCAACCACAAATTCCTGCTTATCATATCATTTCACAGCTCTTAGCACTTAGTCATATTAACATACTTGGGTTTGTTACCAATATTTCATATCGGCATATTTGGGTACTTAACCAACCTTACACATGGTAAAACATTCACAAGTAAATCGCCTTTTCAAAATTTTCGAATAGCAAAATACATGAATTTCAGCTAGACAGTCAGAGAGTAGGGCATCATGCCTTAACGTATTTAGAACACCCAATTTACATAATCAGACAATTAACACGTAGTGACTGTTCCGGCACCAACAAGGTCACTTTACAAAGATTAAAGTTAGCCATACATACCTGGGGTCGGAATTCCTTTTTAACTTTTACTCACAAATCACCGAACCAACTAGTACCGCCAATCTAGTTCACAATTAAACATATTCAACTCAGAATTGAAAATCATGCATAGAATTCGAACTCTTTTAAGCATTTTATCGAACGCTAGGTGACCTCATTAGATTACCACCACTTCCTTGTGAAATTTACCCCAACCCTCTTCCTTTTTACTAGATTAAGAAGTTTTACTCACATGCATTCATGGGTTTGACCTCCATTTTCAAGAACCATCCTATGTGTTTTATTCTTAATTAAAATCTGAGAACTTTTAAAAATTGGGTGAAGACTTACCTCTTTGAGTGAAGAAGATAACACTAACTTGATAGATTTCGGGCTTGAGCGACTTTGAAGAATCAATATTTTTTTTTGATGAAGAAGGACTTTCCCTCTAAAGAACCCTCTCTCCCTTCTCTCTATTTTTGCTCAGAAATCAGTTAAAAATGAAGGGGAGGGGTGTTTTAATGAACTAGGGTCGGATTTTAAAATTAGAACAATAAGAGCCCGACACCGGAGTGCGGTCCGCAGAATCGACCACAGAATGGCCCTCAAGATGGGCCAACATTTAAAACACAATGTGCAGGTATGCGACCACTTTGCGGTTCGCATGCACGTTATGCGATCGCATAGTGCATCGCGTAACCTCCCTTACCAAAAATCAATGGGCAAGAATGCGACAACCATGCGGTCCGCAGAACAAACATGCAATCGCATTTTGGACCGCATAGTTGTCCTCAAATTAAACAATGATTCTGCCTATGTATGAGACAATTATGCGGTCCGCATACACGTTATGTGATCGCATAGTGCGTTGCATAACGTCCAACTTTCTGGAAAATTCATCTTTCAAATTCCGGGGTACTTTTTACTGAAAAATATGTTCGTTTTAAGAATTTCTACAGTTGTAACAACTTGGGAACTTATTCGGGTATTGTTTTAAACGATAAATTTTACGGGTCTTTACAATCGTGTTCCCGATGAAGAAAGAAAGGATCCATACTAGGCTAGCCATGGTAACTAAGACCATAATGGAAGGGTTAAATGGGCAATATTTCAGCATTGTGCCCATGATCGTTGCAGATATGTATCGGGCTTTAGAAAAATGTCAACAAGGAGCATAGCATTTCGAAGGTTGCAATCTGCTACTCCAACTCTGGCTTGTAGAACATCTCCAAAAGGGGGAATATCGACAGAACATCCACCGCCGAATGTGGGATGACCACATCGCTTTCCATCACCCAAAGCGAATGAACTACATCCCTGACATGTTCGCTCAACCTGAGGACGCCGAAGGATGGGTCGAGCTCTTTGATAACCTGACTGAAGAACAGGTTCAATGGATGTTCGAATGATTTCCAACGGATGAGTTCATCATTTGATCTCGAGACGCATCATTTCTGGTACTGATTGGTCTAAAGGGGACATACACTTACGTCCCTCTTCGAGTTATGAGGCAAGCAGGAAGGAAACAAGTCATCCCTAGAGTCACGCCCCGAACCTGGGGAAGCGTGGCTGGCACCCGGTGTCGCGTTGGCCCAAGTGAACCACTCTGTAACTCATTTCTTTTCTTTGTGACTATCATGGGCCAACATGGCCACAACGTAATGTACAACTTGTAATTGAGCAACACTATATCAATAAATTATCGTTCATAAAACATGAATACATATAGGCCGTTAAGGCCTCTAACATACTGTACAAACGGAACCTCCGTCTACAAAGCCTCTAAGATTATCCAATATTAAATGGGATAGGGTACATGCCTACCCATAAGTGTGTAGTAAAACTCTGACACGATGACTCATAGACTTGGTTGCACTCCGAATGAGGTAGAGTCTCACCGATCATTCGTTGAATGCCAATCTCGTCTACTATGAGGGCTCATCAAACTGATTATCTATACCTGCAGGTATGAATGAAGCGTCTCCAAAAAAAGGACGTCAGTACGAATAATGTACTGAGTATGTAACGCAGAACTGAAATGTAATAATAAGTCAACATTAATTAAGGACACATATAATCAACCTGTAAGTCTGGATAGCTCTCTAAATCATGAAATACTTATAATGTCATGCATCTGCGTACAAATGTCATGTACTGCATAGGTCTGTACGTATATAACATCATTAAGCCTCTGAGGACATCCCATCATATCATCTCGGCCACTTTGGGCAAATCATCAACGTATACCAGCTGATCAGGTTGTGGTGCGTATATAACGCCATAACCTTTCCCATATCCCATATACATATATATATATATACATACATATATACGCGTATATAACGCCGTTTGAATATAAATACATATATACGCGTATTTAACGCTGTTTGAATCATATTTCAGCCACTGTGGGCAACATCATCATCATGTACCAGCTGATCAGGTGGTGGTGCGTATTAACGCCGTAACCTTTTTCCATATCCCATATACATATATTTACATATATACGCGTATATAACGCCATCTGGTCATGGACCAATGCACATGTATGAAATGCATGAAAAGTACGTAATAATCTCAATATTCTTTCCGGATAAACTTTTCCAACTGCGTATTATTCTGAGACGCATAAACATAAAATAATAATAATTCTCATGGGGAATCAAAAATATAGACATCCCTACTATTTCTATGAATAGAGTAATTTATAGAAACTGTGCATTTGCTCGTTTCTTCTGTATAATTTGATCATGCCAAAAAAAAGAAGAGATAGTCTTAACATACCTGAAGTAGGAAAAATCCGTATAACATTCTTGGAAAAGATTACGCCATATTCCTTTAGAACCACAATCCAGAGCTAGTTAATGTTTGCTTTACGCCAAGTGAGCCGACTCTTCAGGTAGGCCTGTTATAAATCTAACAGCAACAACAACTAGGCCTTTTATAAATCTAATAACAACAATAGAAAATCTACGCCGCAATCTGAATCGAAATCCAGAGACACAAGACAGATTTGGAAGATATTTTTAAACATTTCTGGTATCTGTTGTGTGATGCCTACGACAGTTAAGGAGATGTTTCCAAGAAAGGAAGAAAAATTAATAAAAATTAGAGTAGCGTTCCAGCTTTCATTTTATGGGTTATTTGGTGGAAAAGAAACGAGAGACATTTTGTTTTTCGAAAGGAAGGTATGAACAGAATCTGATACAAAACAATGCATGTATTGTTTTGCTCTTCGGTGTTAAATACTGAATGTATATTACATAGACACCCTATTAGATTTCCTTCCTGTAAAGTAGTACTTTACATTCTATATTAAAAAAAAAAGTATTCCTTTACATATTCATCATTAGTACTAAAGTATGTGACTTAATACTAAAGAAACGAGGAAAAGAAAACAAGACATGTGTCTTAATACTAAAGTATTATGCTGCCACCTTTTACATGACTTTAAGAGTCATTGTTTTAAGGGAGGGGATGCCAAGTAAGGGTGGACAAGATTATCCAATATATTGAATTAATTATTTAGTTAATGATTCGTTATCCGATAATTAATCAATTACCCATATAATTGAGAATTATTTCTACTTACTTGAAATATTACTCACTTTTCACATACCTTATACACCTTACTATCATAGCCATGTGGTACCTTGCATGGTACTATTCCATAAATATATTTTAGCTCGGGCCGTATTTTATCCTAAAATGCCAAATTTCAACGGAATTCATTTCCTTCGATTTTCTTACCCTCTCACCTTCACAAATTTTCTCATCACTAGTTTGAAATAGGATAATTCTTATAATCTTCAAATAATCTTTTTCTTGGACTGATGTCACTTACCTTATGACAAATTCAACGTACAATACTACAAGGTGCAACATCGTCGTAATTTAATACTGTAGGACGTAACATCATCATAATATTGCGGGGCGTAACACCTAGGGTCGAGAAGACGAGCCATCTCCGAGCCGACTTTCAAAATAATGATAGTCCTCACAAGTGCGAAGCTCAGCACCTATGGCACTGCAAGGTTATACTTGAGAAAGACACTATCAAGGCGGACAGGCATCACGCCGGTTATACCCCTTTCTATCTGGGTTGGTTAGAAGAAGGTCTGGGTGGTCAGAGCAAGCCAGGGTACGTCCGAGGTCATAGGGTTTTAGATGAAAGGGCTGAAGCACAAGTCAAGTTCAACTAGTTGCGTAAAAGGATCCGGGAAAATGAGGATGATCACAACAAGATACGTGAGTCCAATAAAGGTCTGATCGAGGAATTTAAGGACATGTCTATTAGCGCCAACAAGAGGCTGGGAAATTTGGAACGAGGTATAATCGATTTGGAAGAAAAGTTCATCAAAAGGGTTGAAGATTGTCAAAAGGTTGAGGAAGCTGCAGGGGGATACTTAGCCAGAACTTATCTGCTGCTGGGACTTCACGAGCTGGGAAAGTTGTTAGAAGAAAGAAGGAATGCCGAATCTGGGGAAGGTCCTTCCGGGACCAAGTAGATAGGAATGTCTTTATTTTTCTAACAATGTAATAAATCCAATGGCCATTAGTGATTTTTATTCTTCGTCTGTCATTTTGGGATTTATCTATTTTATTATCAATAAAATGAGGAATTTAGCATTTTAAGTTCTCCAAATCAATTTGTTGTCAGGCCTCAACTTAGCACGCGCTTTCATTTCCGCATTATGGGTTTAAATACTGCAATACTCTTTTCATAGTCCTCATTGACTTGGTTACCTTTTATTTTTATTTTTTCTTACTCCCCTGCCCAAAGGTTAGTTCGTGCATTCTGGCATCATCAGTCTATCACACCAGATCCAAGGGCCCTACACCTACTCCTCCCCTAGTCCCCATAAGGACAAAGACAAAGGCAAAGGTAAGATGGAAGAGTCCAGCGACATCATAAAGGAGAATGTGATTGAACGGGTAGAGGCCAATGATGGCCGAGGTATTTAGGTCCTGCATGAGAACATGTCGCAACTTGAACAAAAATTGCTGAAGTTTCAGGAAGAACTCGATCGAGTCCGGAATCTGGCCAACTTGTCATTTTCCTTCAACGTCCCTGACGTCAACCTTCCAAATTTTCAAAACCCGTACCTCCACAAAGTATCCCAAGACAGAAAAATCATCCCACCATTCCCCCAAAGAACCAAACTCTCCCTACACAGTACAATACTTGCCACACCACAAATAACACCCCGCTACTCATCCCAGAACCTCCAAACCCCACAAAAGACCATTTCCACACCTATAAAAATCCCATCTATGTGGAAACCATGACCCATTCCACTCCGCCTATCCCACAGGCATCCGAGTCTGACGAAAAGGATTTACTTATCAGGAACCTGCCCGAGGAGCTTAAGAAAGTGACCAGCCGAGTTCAGGGTGTTGAAGGGACCAAAGGGATTGAAGGTTTGAATTATGAAGAACTTTGTATCCAACCTGATGTCGAACTGCCCGAGGGGTACAAACCTCCAAAGTTCGAAATGTTTGACGGTACTGGTGATCCGAGAGTCCATCGGAGGACCTAATGCGACAAATTGATTGGCGTGGGAAAGGATGAAAGAATCCGCATAAAGCTGTTCATGAGTAGTTTGAAGGGAGATGCACTGTCTTGGTATATCATCCATGACCCCAAGAAATGGTCAAACTGGGTAAGCATGGCGTCTGATTTCATGGACAGGTTTAGATTCAACACATAGAACGCGCCAGACGTGTTGTACATTCAAAATTTGAAAAAGAAGCCTACAGAAACCTTCCGTCACTATGCTACTCGCTGCAGGTCCGAAGCCGCTAAAGTCAGACCTGCTCTAGAATAAGAACAAATGAGCAAGTTCTTTGTCCGGGTTAGGACCCGCAGTATTATGAACGGTTAATGATGTTTGAGGGCCACAAGTTCTCTGACATCATCAAATTGTGTGAGCGGATTGAAGAAGGTATTAAAAGCGGTATGGTTACAAATTTTGAAGCCTTGCAAGCCACTAACAAGGCTCTACAGTCCGGTGGTGTGTCTAAGAAGAGAGATGTGGGGGCCGTAATGATTGCACAAAGAACCAAGTCCCCACTCAAGTACCAAACCTATCCGACACCTCCACTTACATATCATCCTTCATCGAATTACCAAGCACCCTCACCGAATTACCAAGAACCACCACCAAATTATCAAACTCCACCACTTTTCTACCAAGCTCCACCACCCACATATCAACCTGCTTCGCCCAAATATCCACAACCTGCTCTTGTCTACCACACTTATAATTTCCAGCCATCTCATTACCAATCCCCTCCTGCACGCCAAAACTTCCCTAGACCTCGTCCCAATTTTGATCGCCGTCCTGTAGAGCAATACACCGCCATAGCCGAACCCATTGACCATCTATATGAAAAACGCAAAGCTACTGGTTATGTTACACCTATCCCTACTGCCACCCTTGAGAATTCTTTTCAATGGGTTAACCCAAACAAATCTTGTGCATACAATTCCGTCATGAAGGGACACACCATCGAAGAATGCCATTCTCTCAAGGACAAAATACAGGCTCTCATTGACGACAAGATTATCGTGGAAAAAGACCCCGCCCCACACGTTCGCGACAATCCTCTGCCAGACCATAAGGGTAGAAGTATCCATATGATTTAAATAGAAAATGATTAGGATCCCGAGGGGTCAATCGGGTTGATCGCAGAAGGTGATGACCCACAAAAATCCGCAGTCACTCTCAAACCGATCATAGTCCCAATTCAACCATCTGAGGTCGCTGAGGTAAATACGTCTATACCATTTGAGTTTGAAGCAGTGCCATTAGAAAATTATCTAGTGCCAATTGAAGTTGATTTTGTATCTCTAGCAAATACACCAGCTTCGTTCAAGGTCGCAGTCTTGCCACCCCGAACACACGTTCCGTTTGAAATAAAGACGGGTGCACCAATTTCGGTGGCAATGTCAACCATGCCACCCTTCTATTAAAACTCTATTCATTGGGAATACACAGCCGAGGCAAGAAGGAAAGGCAAGGTCAGGTTTGAGGAAGCTGTCGCATCACAGGGTATGACGAGAACTGGTAGGGTCTACACCCCTGAGCATCTGGCCGAGTCAAGCAAGCAGGCCGCCAACCGGCCTCCCTTATCAAAACGGGTCCCGCTGACCTTCGGAGAAAGATACAGGCTAAGGAGTATTCAGTCATCGACCAACTGAATAAGACAGCGGCACAAATATCCATCCTCTCTCCGCTGCAGATTTTCGAAACACACAAAAATGCTTTGTTGAAAGTGTTGAGCGAAACATATGTGCCAAATGACATCACTAGTTGGGAAATGGCCAATATGGTAGGCCACGTACTGGAGAGTCATAAAATCACTTTTCATGAGGATGAGCTACCACCTGAAGGATTGGGGCACAACAAAGTGTTGCACATCACCATGCAATGAGAGGATCATTTCATCACAAGAATCTTGATCGATGGAGGTTCCAGTCTTAACATCTGTCCGTTGATAACACTCAAGAAATTGGGTAACGGGCTGCATGAGATAAAGGGTAGGCCGATCAATATGAAAGCTTTTGACGGTTCTCAGAGGTCCACGATGGGGGAGATCAGTCTATGTCTACAGATGGGACCGACTTGGCTCGAAGTGGATTTCTAGGTGATAGATATTCCGGCATCCTACAACCTGTTGTTGGGACGACCATGGATTCATGCTGCTGGGGCCGTAGCATCAACACTACATCAGGCGTTAAAATTCGACTGGAACCACCAAGAGGTGATTATTCATGGTGACGGTAGCAACCCCATTTATAGCCGTCAAACTATTCCGATGATTGACGGGAAAAGGAAGATAGGCGGAGGAACTTACCACCGTATTGAACGGGTCAATGCTATCGACAAGGATAAATGATGGGATAACAAGATACAACATCTTGGAGAGGATATGAGCCAGGCAAAGGGCTCGGTAAAAACCTCCAAGGGATCACGAAGCCCATAAAGCCCAAGGAACATGGCACCACTTTCTGTCTGGGGTATGAGTACACCTGGCAGGAATTCAACGACTGGTCGCCACCTTGGCACAGTCCCTATTACCCGTTGGAGCAGCCGATACCTCATATTGAGCAGACTTTCAAGCAAGCTGACACTATCTACAATTCAGATGAAGAAGGAGCACTTGCAGCAATGAGGAGCTTATTTCTATAGAATGATGATATGGATTGGTGTGTTGTCCTCGATCGGGAGGGGGAGGAAGGAACTTCCATACATACTGTAATTAAGAGGGCATATCTCAAGAACTAGTCTATCAAGACAACCAAAGCCCGACGAGCCTCGGGGTAGCAAGGCTAAAACAAGCATTATTTACTGTTTTATTTACTAAATGATTTCCCTTTTCCTTCATTTTTCAAATTTCTACGATAAGGATCTTCAATGTTCAAAATAGTTATTCAATCTATAAAAAAATCTCCTAAATTTTATTAATCTGATATTTATTGTTATTGTTTTCTCCCACTACTTTACTTATACAACATTACTATTACTTGTCATGATGAACCGATGACTGTGACATGCAATGAGACAACGCAGCAAACAGACATTGATTCAGAAGAGGACGACATACCCTACGAGATTGTCAAGGAAGTTGAGAACTTTGAGAACAGACCTAAGTCCAACCTGGATGAGATCGAATTTATCAACCTGGTAGATTCAGAAGACGTCAAGGAGACTCGTATCAGCATTCATTTGTCACTATCAGAAAAGAAAGAATACACAGAGTTTCTAAGAGAGCAGGAGGACGTATTTGCATCGTCTTATGATGACATGATTGGTATATGTATGTTTATTGTGGCTCACAAACTGCCAACAAATGCAATGTGTCCACCAGTGAAAAAAAAGCTCAGAAAGTTCAAACCTGACATGAGTTTGAAAATCAAAGAAGAGGTTACCAAGGAGATCAACACCAAAGTTCTCCAGGTTGTGGAGTATCTGACATGGTTAGCCAACATTGTACCTATGCCAAAGAACGACGGGAAGGTCAGATTCTGCGTCGACTACCGGGATCTCAGCCGGGCCAATCCGAAAGATGACTTCCCCTTGCCAAATATACACATTCTGATTGACAATTGCGCCAAGCATGAATTGCAGTCCTTTGTGGCTTGCTTCGCTGGTTCTCACCATTGGGAGCTTATTGTTACAAGATGATGCCATTCGGTCTAAAGAATGCAGGGGCCACCTACATGAGGGCCATGACCACCATATTCCATGACATGATTCACAAAGAGATCGAGGTGTACGTAGATGATGTCATTATCAAATCAAAGAAAGTTGCTGATCACATAGAGAATTTGGGGAATTTCTTCAATAGGTTGCGAAAATACAATCTGAAACTGAACCCCACGAAGTGTGCATTCGGGGTTCCTACTGGGAAGTTGCTGGGATTTATTGTAAGCTGCCGGGGAATAGAATTGGATCCGTCCAAGGTCAAATCCATTCAAGAGTTACCGCCACCAAGGAACAAGAAAGATGTGATGAGTTTCTTGGGGAGGCTTAATTATATCATCCAGTTTATAACACAGTCTACAGTCATCTGTGAGCCAATCTTTAAGATGTTAAAAAAGACACTACGACCAAATAGACCGATGATTGTCAAAAGGATTTCGATAGAATTAAAGAATATTTGTCAACACCGCCAGTCCTAGTACCGCCCGAGCCAGGCAGACCTTTGATACTCTATCTTGCAGTATTAGATGGATCTTTCGGCTACGTTCTGGGGCAGCACGATGAAACAAGAAGGAATGAACAAGCTATTTATTACTTCAGCAAGAATTTCACTCCCTATGAGGCCCGGTATTCTCTATTAGAGCGTACCTGTTGTGCTCTAACTTAGGTCGCCCAAAAGCTGAGGCACTACTTCTGTGCCTACACAACATATCTCATATCAAGGATGGATCCATTAAAATACATCTTTCAGAAGCCCATGCTCATTGGCAAGCTAGCCAAGTGGCAAATCCTGCTGAGCGACTTTCACATTGTTTACATGACTCGGAAGGGAGTTAAAGGACAAGCTCTGGTAGACCATCTTGCTGAGAATCCCGTAGACGGAGGATACGAACCACTGAAAACATATTTTCCTGATGAGGAGCTATCATTCATAGGAGAAGATATTACAGAATCTTATGATGGTTGAAGGATGTTCTTTGATGGAGTAGCAAACTTCAAGGGAGTCGGTATTGGAGCAGTACTAGTATTAGAGACCGGTCAGCATTATCCGATATCCTCCAAACCCAGGTTCCCTTGCACCAACAATATGGCCGAATATGAAGCCTGCATCTTGGGGCTCAATATGTCCATTGACATGAACGTCCAGGAGCTGTTAGTGATTGGTGATTCAGACTTGTTGGTACATCAGGTACAAGGAGAATGGGCAACAAAGAATTCCAAGATACATCCGTATCTGCACCATGTACAGGAATTGAGAAAGAGGTTCGCAAAGATAGAGTTCCAGCACGTCCCCAGAATCCAGAATGAGTTCGCTAACGCATTAGCTACTTTGTCCTCAATGATCAAGCATCCGGACAAAAATTTCATCGACCCTATTCCTATGATAATCCATAATCATATAGCTTATTGTGCCCATATCGAAGAACATGCAGAAGGAAATCCTTGGTTTCATGACATTGATAGGTACTTGGAAAAAGGAGAATACCCCGAGCTTGCAAATTCCACTCAGAAACAAACACTTTGGAGATTGTCCAACAATTTCTTTCACAACGGAGGAATCCTGTATTGGAGTACTCCTGATTTGGGTTTATTAAGGTGTGTTGATGCGAAAGAAGCATCAAAGTTGCTAGAAGAAATTCATGGAGGGGCCTGTGGCCCACATATGAACGGTTTTGTTTTAGCAAAGAAAATACTCTGAGCTGGTTACTTTTTGATGACTATGGAAACGAACTGCATCTAGTATGTTCGGAAGGCCACTGCTGCCAGATATATGGGGATATGATAAAAGGGCCTCCAAGTGAGCTCAATGCAACAAGCTCACCATTGACGTTTGCTGCCTAGGGTATGGACGTTATTGGACCAATTGAGCCGGCCGCTTCCAATGGCCACAGGTTCATTTTGGTAGCAATTGACTACTTAACTAAATGGGTCGAAGCAACCTCCTACAAAGCAATTACCAAGAAAGTTGTGGCCGAGTTTGTCCGCGATCGTATTGTTTGTTGGTTTGGGGTTCCATAGTCAATCATCACCGACAATGGTTCTAATCTCAACAGTGACTTGATGAAAGCTATGTATGAAACATTCAAGATCAAACACAAGAATTCCACAGCATACAGACCTCAGATGAATGGAGCCATAGAGGCCGCTAACAAAAACATCAAGAAGATACTAAGAAAGATGATAGAAAGGCACAAGCAATGGCATGAAAAGTTATCATTCGCCTTACTGGGATACCGCACCACCGTCCGCATATCAACAGGGGAAACTCCCTATATGCTAGTTTATAGTATAAAGGTTGTTATTCCCGCCGAAGTGGAGATCTCATCTCTAAGAATTATATAGGAATCTGAGATCAGTGATTCAAAGTGGGTAAGAAGCCGTTATCAGCAAGTAGCTCTCATAGATGGGAAGAGAATGAATGCAGTATGTCATGGTCAACTATATCAGAACAGAATGGACAAATCCTTCAACAGGAAAGTCAAGCCGAGACGATTCACACCAGGGCAGTTGGTGTTAAAGAAAATATTTCTACATCAAGATGAAGCCAAGGGGAAGTTCTCTTCTAACTGGCAAGGTCGGTACACGGTTCTTAGAGTGCTACAGGAGGAGCATTTATACTCGCAGACATGGACGGAGAAGTCTAGCCCAAGACAATCAATCCAGATGTAGTCAAGCGCTACTATGTGTAATCTTTATGCTTCCTCCATGATGTAATTTGAACTACGACTGACCCGATTCCCGTTTAAGAGGGATACGTAGGCAGACCTATAGGTTCGGTCACAATTCAATAAAAATCTACTTTTCCCCGCAATTGGAAACTGGGGAAGAATTTTGAGTACGACCCTTAAAATTCCGAAGCAAGTTCAGCTAGTCACGGCACGAGCAACAGCCAGAGGCATTCACCGCAGCGGAAGAAGTCGCAATGTCTCGAACCGTGTCACGTCGTTGGTTTATCTAAAAACTATTTTAGATTATATATTGCACTCCTACAAAATCATGCATATTTCTTTTTCCTGAAACAGCTTGTTTAGCAAACGCTACCCCAATGAAACAGACAGTATCATCATGATCAAGAAAGTGAGCCGAGCAGAGCCAACGGGAATGCGAACTAAACTTCCCCTTTTACAAAACTCACGATTTTTCTTTGGATGGAGGAACAAATTGCAAAAGCCCAAAAACATATTATCCGCTCAAAGGATAGACATTATTCCTCAAACTCATCACACACGCCAACATTTGTTATCAGCACAAACGATGCTTCATTATCACAATGCTCTACCACAATTTAAAGCCATCTAAGAATTTCTATTGTCGTTTATTTAAATCTTGCGTAAGGCTACCTTTCTGCCTTCTGAGACTAAATGTTGTCTTCATCTGCATCTGCATCTGCTCTTGCATAAGGCTACCTTTCTGCCTTCCAAGATTAAATATTGTCTCCATCTGCATCCGCTCTTGCATAAGGCTACCTTTCTGCCTTCCGAGATTAAACGTTGTATCCATCTGCATCTGCTCTTTCATAAGGCTACCTTTCTGCCTTCCAAGACTAAACGCTACCTCCATCTGCATCCGCTCTTGCATAAGGCTACCTTTCTGCCTTCCGAGACTAAACGCTGTCTCTATCTGCATCCGCTCTTGCATAAGGCTACCTTTTATTCTTCCGAGACTAAACGTTGTCTCCATCTACATCCGCATCTTGCATATGGCTACCTTTATACCTTCCGAAACTAAATAGTGTCTCCATCTACATCCGCATCTTGCATAAAGCTACCTTTCTGCTTTCAGAGACTACACGATGTCTCCCATTTACTTTTCAAAAGTAACCCCTATCTCTATCATTCGCTTCCTTTAGGGCTATGTTTTGCCCTTTTGAATTCACAAGACTAAGCTCTGTCTTGTCAGCATCATGATATTGCATCTTCATGGGATGAAATATCGTCAACCTATCCAAAGGCATCATCGTTCAGAGGCATTATCTTCATAAGCCCGAGAACACCATGTCATGGCCTGAGGATCTTTTTTTATCATTTTGCATATCATTATTCAAAGACGTCATGGTTGGGAGGTACCATCCTCATGGCCCGAGAACATCATTTCATGGTCTGCAAATCCTGCATCAAGCAATTCATCATGGTCTAAAGACGTCATCCTTAATCGTCCAAAGACAGCATTCATCGTCCAATGGGAATTTGCATCATATTTAAATTGCGCACAATATACACTTGTATTGTTTCTTTGCAGGTAGTCCGAAAAGCGACAACCATCCAGGCGGGAGCGGTTCCGCTCCAGGTCCCCTAACTATCCCGTAAGCCGTTTGCCCATTTAACCCTGTACTGTGCGTCCGTTCTTGTAAAATTTCATCGGCATATTTCACCGATGACCGTGGAACTACATACGGCCTGATTCCTGTAAGACCAAGGATATGTAGGCAGCTCAGGAACCAGGGTGCAGACTGAACCTTTCAAGCTATTTCCACTCGGTCAAAATTGGCCATCATATCTTTACCCGACAACTCTTTCATCCTCCCCGGGTAAAGAAAGGCAGCTGTTGATACCCAATTTCTTATCAAATTATTTTTTAATTTGTATATACACCTCCAAAACCGCTCTTTATAATAACTGGTATTTTTTTGAGATTTTTTCATATTTTTATTAAATCGTTTTCCAATTTATTCAGTATTTTTATTCAATAATTATTCATAAATCGTATTATAAGGAATTTCAAAATATTTACCAGTCAATATATATCATTTTTTCCTATTAGGATTTAGTTATTTCACAAATTAGCCAATTTGGCATTGTTTGACCATAATTTCAATAACTTTGCAACTATGACCTAATTTTACATTTTCTACCACTTAAATCAATAAGTATTTCATTTTATATTTTTTCGTGCTCATTAATTACCTTAATTTCATTTATCTAGCATCAATTTCATTTAATATGATTACTAGCTATTTTCTTTAATTACTTATATATTTCAGTGGGTATTTAACTAGTAGCCATTTTTTTAATTTCGATTCTAGCCTAATTCTAACCCAACCCATCATATTTTTTTTAATAACCCAATCCCATACCCAATCCAAAAAATTCCATACCCGGCCCAGCCCCGGATCTATCTGAGTCGTCGATCAAATCAAATCAACAGCCCAGATCCCACCTACCATAATTAAACCCTAGAGACTACACCCTCCGACCCCTCATTTCCAATCCTCTAAATTCTATCTCTATCTCTCTGGTTCTCTCTAGAACCTTCCCTTATCTCTCCACCTCCAATATAGTCTGTTCGTCTTCGTCGGCTAGTTCCCACGCCGGAGACTGTGGTCTTTCACTGTCTCTTGGTTATTGCTTTACCCTACCCCGGTCGAAGTCACCCTAAGGCCCTCAGGCGAGTCTGGAGTGGTTCAGTTCCAACCTGTGGTCTCTCATGCCATCTTCAGGTCTCCTCCGTCTATTTGAGTAAGAGCCATGGCTTTTCCGGCTAACAATGGAAACGTCTTCAAGGTTTTCCTTGTTTTAGAACTCTCTAAAACCCTAACCCCTTGTATTTTTTGATTTTATTTTAGATCTAACTTAGATCTGTGTATATTATGGGATATTTATTATTTTTCTTAAAGGTTTTCCGATTTCTCTAAAATAACGCTTCATCTTCAACTAGGGTTTCTTAACCCCTTTCAAAACTCTTTCTCTTCTGATTTTTGGTACTAACCTATGATTCTCAATATAGTTTAAGTGTTTAATTAAGCATTCTCTCTTTACTTGAGTTATTCTGTTAAAAAATCCCATTTTTAGGGTTTTGAGTTCGTCTTGGTTGCTGTGTTTAGTTGATCTGTGTGTTTCTCATAAACGTCCTACGATTATGTGATTCTTACTTATGTTTGCTTGATTAGGGTTTTTGTGTTCGACTATTCCTGACTATATAGTACTCTATACGAAACCCTAACTCATATTTGGTACTATTCTTCCTTATGGTCCTTATTCTAGCTTATTACCTGCTTATTCTCATGGTGTCATGATAAATCAGTGTTATCTTCTCTATTTTCCTTAGAACTATGATCTTTTACTTAAAGCTATGATTTTGTGTATTTTTCCTTAGAACTCCTTACTACTCTTGCATATTTGTGTGACACTTGCCTTATTTGATAACTGATTCCCTATGATTACTAATTTTCAGAATAATTTTCTACCTTCTGTTATGTATAAGTATGTTGTCAATTAATTATACACTTTCCTTAATTAATATATCATGTACCTAGCCTTAATCACATTCACTATTCTTTACTACTCTTTGTGCGATTAAAATTATTTTTTCAAATTAGTTCTCTTTCCTTCTTTACTACTGTTATATCCGTTTGAACTATGATTCCTTAATTGTGGGGAGTACTGGTATTGATTGGATCCTAATTGTGTTTATTTTTATAATTATATACACTTTACTTGATTTCTTTCCCTTTGTTACCACTACTTGTTACTGTTTGGGTATGATTCCTTAACTAAAGGAAGTATGTATACTAAATTAACTCTAATTGATGATTATTTCTATAATTACTACTGAACTGTTATTTTTACCTCATTCCTTTGCTTGCTTTTCAAAACTATATATACTCTATTCATACACACAGACACACGAACGAACCTGTTCAAAAAATCTCTCTCACAATTCAAAAGGCTTTCTTCTCTTCTTTCTATGCTAATTACCACTACTCTAGGTTAGCCGGCTGCAAGCCAAGGCTAGCTATTGTGCATTCTCCTAGTTTCCTGTTTGTGTTATTACTTTCTTCACTTCATTGGTATGTCCTAATTTATATTTCAGTCTTCAAACCAACATGTTTCCTTACTGTTATGATTAAGCATGCTTCTAACTTGCTTACTTATTTTTCAGCATATATCTAGGATCCTAAAGTCCCCTTTACATGTTTAAATTAGGCTTTATCTGTTTCTGTGCACCTAGCACTTACCTCTTACATGCCTATGACTGGTACATTAGTTTAATCATGACCTTAGGTGTTAATCTTACCTAGCAATATACCCCTAATCCTCTAAACCATTAAAAGTTCCGGATTGCATGTCTATGTGCTTATTTGCTTGTTGTATGTGCGCCCTTACATGCTATGTATTTGTCCCTAGCCCCATTACCCTTGTTTGTGATTGTTGGACCATCCTTAGTCCTTGTTTGATGTTATGTTTCCATTTCCCTCAACAAAAAAATTATTTTCTCACTTACTCTTTCTCAAAATGTTCCTTAAATACTTTTAAACAAAAAGTACTCTCACACACTCTTAGGAGTCTAAGTTAAGCCCTCTTCATGTGAGAACTGCTTTGTGAACCCTTTAAGTATCCTCTGAACTCTGACACACAAGGCTAGCACTTCCACACTGCACATGTTTAAATCTTTTGGCTATGTCTGGGTGTGAGCACTGTCTGGGAGCCCTTGATATCCTTAGGGAACTCTGACACATCCAAATTATGAAAAAGGTATGCAATACAATAAGGCAGTGAGGTTTGGAAGACCTGGGCCTAATTGAAGGCTCCCTATAGAAGTAACTTCTTATTTTCCTTTAAGTTGTGTAATTCATAATTCCCTGGCTTGTAATAATTTGTAAACAACTCAGGGGATGGATAGTTAAAAGGGAGGGGTAGCTACGTATGCATTAGCTATTAAAGGGATAGAAACCATGCTGTTAGACTTTATTTCCTATCTGTGCAATAGCGATCATGTTTAGGCCCATGTGTTAAAATTCATGCTATTAGACTTTATTTCCTATCTGTGCAATAGAGATCATGTTTAGGCCCATGTGTTAAAATTCATGCTATTAGACTTTATTTCCTATCTGTGCAATAGAGATCATGTTTAGGCCCATGTGTTAAAATTCATGCATTAGAAACCATGTTGTTAGACTTTATTTCCTATATGTGCAATAGAGATCATGTTTAGGCTCATGTGTTAAAATTCATGCATTAGAAATCATGTTTATTAGGTCTCATGCCTACTGTTTCAGCATGTTCACGTTACATAGAAAATCCTGCTAATGAATGGTATCTTCTACTATCATGTTCCACACTGCCATGTACGCTTAGAAATCTTGTCTTAGGATAAACAACATTAAAAGAAATTATCATTTTAGAATCTTTTGAAATCATGATTAATACTGAGCATTTAGAAATCATGCTTAGTAATTCTGCATACGCATCATTCTGCATCTCTATCTGTGCATTAGATATCATGTCATAGGGCCCTAATCACTCAATTACATTTAGTCTAATTACTAAGGTATAAAGGTATAATAACCTCACTCAGTTTTTCTCTAAAAAATAACTGGTAATGCTTCTGAGTTCCGAATAACCTATAACATCATGTTTAAGTAATAGTTGCAACAGTTCCTTTAAATAATTCTTTTAATATACACTGCCCTCTCCTAAGCAAGCCTTAGGTAACTAACGTTTTTTAGAAATTAGAAATCTGTCTTTCTTGTGTGTGATGCTTAACACTAACAGGTCTTTCTTTTAAAAACAGTAGGCAAACTGACTAAGAGCATGTTTTCCTTGAGTGACAAAACAAGTCTGCCTGTCTGTTTATCCTCTTAATTCACCTAGATACCATGTCTTAGGATCCTAATTAACAATATTTCCCTTATATGTGTTTTAGTCGTGCTAATTATATGCATTATCTGCGGAGGAAAAATCTGAGCCTCCTATATGCTCCTATGTGTTTCCCACTGACTGCAGTCCTATATGTTCCTTGCTTGTCGCCTTAGTATCTTACCCCTTTAAACCAGAGGGCCTGCCTAGTACCTACCTTTTAGGATAGTAGTCCTAACCTCCTCCAGGACTAATATGATGAGACGGGTAATAGCACGCAATAGAATTTTTGACCAACACACGCTTTAATCACCTTTACGGGGTGGGAAGGGTAGAATATGGATATGATGAATGATGCGCTAATACCACGTGTAGACCATCTTCGAGGAGTGATTACCGGGTATTGGATTGATGTGATCCATATTATTATAAATCTAGGACACCTTTAAAATGCTTAGCTCGTAATCGTTTCAAAGTTTCAATCTCCTTTACTATTTTCAAACATCTGCATGTTTAAGACTTAAATCCCCTCTTATTTGAGCCTTTACTTGTTATTTTCTATCTGTACAAATTCACGAAACCATTCGGGAACCACACGGGTGGATCCTGAGGGGTGCCTAACACCTTCCCCTTAGGATAATTTCAATCCCTTACCCAAATCTCTTGTTAGCAGCGTAGTTGTAATTGAACCCCTTAGGCGCCCTAACACACCGTTAAAATCGTTAGGTGACGACTCTTCAAAATATGCAAACCCCTTTTCCCAAAAGGAATGAGTTAACCCAACAAATGTCATAAACCCAATCTCCGCAAGGAAAAAGGTGGCGCGACAGTAGGTATACTCTCGCTAGATACCCTCCTTCGCTTCCCTCAGCATTCTGGCAGTCGATGACTCTTTTCCTCGTCTTCGCTTTTAGCTCCATCAGACCCTGCTCCAAATATTCCAACCTTTTGATAGCCCTTTCCCTCCATTCATTAATCCAGTAAAGAGGGTAAGTTTTGGAGTAACCTTTTCACACGGTCTTTGTCACTTGGCGAAAGGTCCTCCCACTAATCGAGCAACAATGGTGGTATTCTTTGGACCATGCCGAACCTGGGGAATTCGTGCCTCATCTTCTGCAAAACAAATAATGTTAGACCATTTCCCCCTACAAATTCAACTACTTATACATCAGTGATTAGCATATTAGCACTTATTTCTCCAAATTAATGCACAAATCGTGGTTGCGTCCGTTGGGATTATGGAAACCCTAGTGGACTTTTGGACAAGGATTTTCCTAAAGGTTATTATGTGGACAATATATTAACCCGGCTAGGTTTGACCGTGATGCATGTACAGTTATAATTAGAGTAAGGTTATTATGGGTGTCTATACTGGTACCCTCAAGCGGACAACTTGAGGGGGAAAGGTACAGAACCGTCAACTAGACCGCTGATCGACTAGTTTTACCGCAGATAAACCTTTCCGAATTTGAAGGATATATAGGAAGAGCGCAACCACTTATCAAGCGTTCCTATAGTATTTGTATAGGCTCGAGTGGAATATGGTGTTGAGCATCATTATGCAGCAATAAGCAATAAACACGTTGTCACACATTTGCACATTATGAAAGCGATAAATACAACAATTATAATTGAAAAGCAGTTACAAAAGAAAACAAAAAGAAACATGTCAATTTAACTTTTTGAAAAAATAAATAATTGGGAGAGTAAACAATTAATTTCATATAAAGGGGAAAGGGAAAGGGTGCAGGTATTTAACAAAACAAGGCATACTTAGATGAACTCACAAAAAGTTTGTAATGGTAAAAGCCTGGAATACCTAGCAGAGTCGCCATGTTGTCGCGCCCCCCTTTTTCCTCTCCTTTCAGATTGGTCAGGGTTTCCGACATTATTGGGACAACTCATTTCCTTTTGGGAAAGGGGGTATAATGAGTTTGAAGAGTCACCACCTAACGAATTAAGGCGCGGTAGGGCACCTACTACGGGTCATTCATAACACTAATTGCATAACCAATGAATGGGTAAGGGCTTAAAATTACTTCAAGGGGAAGGTGTTAGGCACCCCTTAAAGTTCACAACTGTGGGTCCCGACCAAAAATACTTTGTGAATTATTCAACTAGCAAGTAGATAGTCTAAGCATACATATGTAAACAACTAAAGGTCTTAACATATTAGTAGTTCAAGCACACATATGTAAAGGATAAGGGAGGTCCTAAGTTGTTAATCCTATAGGATCATATTTGCGCAATGCCCGGTAATCACTCCTCAATAAGGGGCTACACTTTGCATTAGCGCACATGTCATCATATCCTTTTCTACCCATTATCCCCCCTTTAGTGGTTTATCAAGCGAGTTTTGTTTAACGAGCTCTAAGCGTGCTGTTACCCGTCCTTCCTTGTAGTCCTGGAGGAGTTTAAGACCTCTCAGTCTGGACAGTTCTAGACAACCCCCTAAGGTGCTAAAAGGGAAAATTCTTGGCGACATCCAAGAACAAGTAGGACTAGCAGATAAGCGACAGAAATAATTAAAATGCTCAGATTCACCTCCACACATAATGCAAATAAACAACACGTCTCAAACACAGACAAAGGCAGTTTTATTAGAAAAAGATCCTAAGACAGGATATCAAAGTGACATCAATGCACAGGAGTATGCAACATTGTTTCATACAAATTTTAATGACAAGGCCCTAATCACTTTACCGACATGAGACTGTTTTATACCTTTTCATAGATCATTAGTTAAACTAGGCATATTCAAACAAATGCAAACAGAATCCCAGAGCATGGTATCTAATATGCACATAAGAATGACATAAATTATTAAGACATAATTTCTAAATTCACACAAGAGTAACATCATTCTTAAAACATGATTTCTAAATGCACATAATTCTTAAGGCATGCTTTCTAATTGCACACAAGAATGACAATTTAATGTCAATGTTATTTATTGTCCTAGGAGGAGGATCTCTAAGTGATAGGCTGATACAACACAAAACATAGATTAATGAGATGTGATATGCTGAAGCAGTAAATATGAAGTCCTAAGAATAGGATATTTAATGCATGTTTGGCATGATTTGGATGAACATATTAGTCCTAAAACATGGATTCTAATGCAGATATAAAGAATGTAAAGCCTAAGTCATGTTCTCTACCCAATAGTGTCAACAGTATCATCAGCTACCCTCATCAGTTCACTAGCCATCCCCAATATATGTTTACAAATTAATTGTTACAAACCAATACCTGAATGAATTACATAAATAAATAAAAAGAGAAGAAGTTAAACTATAGGGAGCCTCAAGCAGGCCCAGATGTATCCTGAGGATACCAAGCCATATAACCTCAAATGCCAAGAGTTTCATAGTCAATCTCATGTCCCGGTGTGTCAGAGTTCCCTAAGGACCTCAAGGATCCCGGGCAGTGCTCACACCCAAACTTTCATAACAAGAACTGAGTAAGTGCAGTGTGGAAGGGCGAACCACAGTGTGCCACATTTTAGAGGGATCTCGAAAGGATCCCAAGGCAGTACACACACTGGAGGGGCAGAATCTAGGGACTTAGGAGTAAAGTGAGAGTGCTTGACATAGTTTTGAAAAGGTTTTGATATGAAAACAGTATTGAAAAAGACTCGATTAAGTAAAGAAGTTTATGAAAAATAGGAGTTGATTAGTAGTAAAATATTTTGAACAAGAACAGTGTAAAGATTTGACGAATCAAACAAACAACAGATTAACTCAGAACAAACAGATCACTTAACAACATGACTACACAGGGGTATTTGGTGTTGGGGACGTATACAACTGTCACGACCCAAAATCCTAACTGAGGTCGTGATGGCGCCCAACAGCGGGGAAAAGCAAGCCGACTCTTAATTTACTAAAGGTTCCTTCTTATTAGTTTAAAATTTTAAAATATACTCAGTTTTTGAAGGTTAAAGCATGATTTGATAAGGATAATTAGCCAATTTTAATCAAAACAGTCATGATGAGGAATGAGACAAGACGTATATATATACAAACCCGTACACCAAAATAACAACTACGTGTGTGTGCCAATAACTAGTGTCACAAGTCCTACGGGCATACTAACAGAATATACAAAACATAATATACAATCCCACTGTCTGAAAGGAATAGACGGGAAATAAGCAAAAGAAAACTCCAAGGCGTCGCCGAGGATCGTCAGGAGAAGAAGCTCACCATGAACTCGGGTCCAGCTGAGATCAGAATCGAGATCCGGTCTGATAACCAGATGCACCAACCTCGGAAACTGTACAATTAAGTACAGAAGTGCAGCATGAGTACATAAACAAATATGTACCAAGTGAGTATCCCGCCTAACCTCGAAGAGGTAGTGACGAGAGGTAGACGTGATACTTATTAGGGTCAACATTTCTAAATAACATGATTTAATAGAAACTAGGAAGGCATAACAGTCGTAGGAATCACAAGAAGATATATCATCAAGTATAGTCGTATTTACCTTTGCATGTCAAAATTCACTAGCACATAATGTACTAATTCCCTTATTAACATGAACCAGTTTGTATAATTACAAAAAATTTCCAGTGAATCATACAACACATATTAGGTCGGACATGTACGGCCGAAACGTCGCAAAAGAATAAATGTGCACTGCCGAGGGTCATAATAGTAGGGCTATTCTGCTCACGAATCATTCATGTGGCACGGTGCCGCATACATACATAGAATTATCAGAGATTATTCTTTAAAGCAAGAACCTAGCAATATATCATGGACCACAACTTCCTAATATTCTCGTGCCAAATCAAGGATAATAAGCAAATCAAGATACCTTTAGGGGTACATGCAAGGCATGTATATGCATGTTAGTGAGTCCTAGAACCACCCAACATAACATAGTAGTAGCTACGCACGGACTCTCGTCACTTCGTGCTTACGTAGCCCGCAAATAAGGACATGCAATTATTTATAATCACATATGGGGACAATTCCCCCTTGCAAGGTTAGAAAGGAGACTCACCTCGTGTCGAACCTACTCCCCGGACCAAGAACGCGCCCAAACTCCGAACTCTACACCCGAGGACTCGAATCTAGCCAAATGTTATACAAGTTCATTAATTCATGCTTAAAATATGGAGACTATCCTACTCATTTAGTAAATTTCCCATTATTGAAGAAATTCTAAAATCCAACCCGGGGCCCACATGCTCGGATTCCAAAAATTCTCAAAGGAAACACTCACCCATAGCCTAAGGATCATTAATGTACGATTTCTACTTGATTTCATAGCTAATTCACAGGTAAATTCTCAAATTTTCGGAAGCCCTATGTTACTTCCCCTTTCTTGAATTTCCACTATTTTTGGTAGTTAATTAAGCTAGTATTTCATGCATGAAGCTAATATTAGAGTGGAAGTTACTTACCTTCAATGACCAGGTTGTTTGCCTCTCTAAAATGGTGGATATCGCCCCAAGGAAGAAGATGAAGATAAGGGAAATGAGTTAATTCTCGTGTATAGAAACACACTGTCTGAACAGCGTTTCCGCACCTGCGGCTCGAGGACCGCACCTGCGAGTAAAAGCTCGCACCTGCAGAAATAGACTAAGATGCTTGGGCCCGCACCTGCGATAATTGGTCTAGCCATTGGGGGTCGCACCTGCGACTGGGCAACTGCACCTGCGGTCACACCAAAACAGGTGCACCAGCAGCTAATGCAGTTGGTTTTTGGCCTCGTGTTATGTCCGGGAGGCATCTAGGCCCACTCGAGCCCCCATCCAAATATACCAACGAGTCCCAAATCATAGTACGGGCTTGCTCGAGCCTTTGGAACACCCAAAACAATGCTAAAATTCAAAATCACACCTCAAAACCCCTAGAACCAAACTTAGGAACTTTAAGTTTTCTAGACTTCGCTAACAATGCGTCGAAACGACCTATACTACTCAGAATGACACCAAATTTCGCAGGCAAGTCATAAATGACGTAACTGAACTATTCTCGATCTTAGAATTCCGTCTGGACCTCGATATCACAAAAATATATTCCAAACCATAATAGGAACCTAAGGAACTCTTAATTGAATATTGGGCGCCGAAACGCTCTGGGGTCAGCAGAAACCCATTCCGAACACACGCCTAGGTCCGGAATGATCATACAAAGCTACCAGAATTGTCAAAACTCGATTCCGAGGTCGTTTACTAAAAATGTTGACCGAAGTCAAACTTTTCCTTAAAGGTCAACCTTAAGGAACCAAATTCTCCTATAGCACTCTAAACACCTCCGAGTCCCGGACCACCAGTCCCCACAAGTCGTAAATCATAATAAGCCACTATGGGAAGTATTATTTAGGGGAACGGGGTCCGATAATGCAAAATGACCGGTCGGGTCGTTACATTATCCACCTCTTAAACAAACGTTCGTCCTCGAACGGTTGTAGAATCATACCTGAAGTGCTGAATAAGTGTGGATATCTGCTCTACATGTCCTCCTCGGACTCCCAGGTAGCATCCTCGACTGGTTGGCCCTTATACTAGACCATTATGGCAGAAAGTCTCTCGGATCCCAACTGGCGATCCTGTCTATCAATAATTGCAACTGGCTCCTCCTCATAGCCCAACCTCTCATCCGATTGAATAGTTCTGAAATCAACCACGTGAGAGAAATCGGCGTGGTACTTCCGGAGCATGGATACATGAAAAACTGGATGGACTCCTGATAAACTAGGAGGTAAGGCTAGCTCATAAGCAACCTCCCCAACTCGCCTCAACACCTCGAAGGGACCTATAAACCTCAGGCTCAGCTTGCTCTTCTTCCCAAACCTCATAATACCCTTAATAGGCGAGACTTTCAACAAGGCCTTATCTCCCTCCATAAATGACACATCACGCGCCCTCTAATCTGCATAACTCTTCTGTCTGGACTGTGTTGTGCGGAGCCTCTCCTGAATCAACTTCACTTTCTCCAAAGCATCCCTCACCAGGTCGGTGCCATATAAAATAGCCTCGCCAGGCTCAAACCACCCGATAGGAGAACGACATCGCCGACCATACAAAGGCTCAAATGGTGCCATCTTAATGCTAGACTAATAACTATTATTGTAAGCAAACTCGGCCAAGGGCAAGAATTGGTCCCACTGACCTCCGAAGTCAATCACATATGCCCTGAGCATGTCCTCCAATATCTGAACTGTATGCTCCAACTGATCATCATTCTGAGGATGAAATGATGTGCTGAGGTCTATTTGGGGACCCATCTCACTATGTAATGCTCTCCAGAATGCGAGGTGAACTGAGGACCTCGATCTGATATAATGGACACCGGCATACCATGCAACCGGACTATCTCTCGAATGTAGATCTGGCCAACCTCTTAGAAGTATAAATAGTAGCTACTGGAATGAAATGCGTCGATTTGGTCAATCTATCCACAATGACCCAAACTTAGTCAACCGTCCGCAAGGTCCGAGGAAACCCAACCACAAAGTCCATAGTGATGCTCTTCCATTTCCATTCAGGAATGGGCATCTGCTGAAGTAGGCCTGCTAGCCTCTGTTGCTCATACTTAACCTGCTAACAATTAAGACACCTAGACACATACTCCACAATGTCCTTCTTCATTATCCTCCACCAGTAATGCTGCTTCAAATCACGATACATCTTCGTAGCACCAGGATGAACAGAATGCCGAGAACTGTGTGCCTCCTCTAGAATCCTCTCCCTCACGCCATTGACCGTGGGAACATATAAGTGGCCCTGAAGTCTCAGAACACCATCCTCGCCAATAATAATCGCCTTGGCCCTGCCCTGAATCATTGTCTCTCGTAGTTCACCCAAACACGGATCATCATACTGTCGAGCCTTAATCTCCCCCAATAACGAAGACTGAGCAACCACATGTGCAAGAACTCGATGAGGCTCTGAAAGGTCTAATATCACCAGGCGATTAGCCAAGGACTGAATGTCTAGGGCTAGAGGTCTCTTCTCTGCTGCAATATAAGCCAAGCTACCCATACTTTCCACCTTCCTACCCAAAGCATCTACTACCACATTTGCCTTGCCCGGGTGATAAATAATGGTGATATCATAATCCTTCAACAACTCAAGCCACCTGCGCTGCCTCAAATTAAGATCCTTCTGCTTGAACAAGTGTTGCAAGCTACGTAGTCTGTATAAACCTCACAAGACACTCCATATAAGTAGTGCCTCCAAATCTTAAAAGCATGAACAATCGCCGCCAACTCCAAATCGTGCACGGGGTAATTCTTCTCATGAACCTTCAGCTGGCGCGAAGCATAAACAATAACTCTCCCTTCCTACATCAATACACACCCCAAGCCAACGCGCGAAGCGTCGCAATATACTGTATACATCCCAGAACCGGAAGGCAATAGTAGAACTAGTGCTGAGGTCAAAGTTGTCTTGAGCTTCTGAAAGCTCTCCTCACACTCATCGGACCATCAAAACGGGGCATTCTTTTGAATCAATCTAGTCAATGGAGCTGCAATAGAAGAGAACCCCTCCATAAATCGGCGATAATAGCCTACTAGGCCTAAGAAGTTCCTAATCTCTGTAGCTGAAGTAGGACGCGACCAGCTCTGAACCACCTCAATCTTCTGAGGATCAACCTTAGTACCTCTCCGGACACCACATGCCCTAAGAATTCCACGAAATCCAACTTAAACTCACAGTTGAAGAACTTAGCATATAGCTTCTATTCTCGCAATGTTTGGAGCACAACTCTCAAATGTTGCTCGTGCTCCCCCAAGCTATGTGAGTAAATCAAAATGTCATCAATGAAGAAAATGACAAAGGAATCAATATACGGCCTGAACACTCTATTCATCAAGTCCATGAATGCTGCTGGAGCATTAATCAAACGAAAAGAACATCACCAGGAACTCATAATGGCCATATCTCGTACGAAAAGAAGTCTTCGGAACATCTGAAGCCCGAATCATCATTTGATGATACCCCGATCTCAAATCAATCTTAGAAAACACACGAGCACCTTGAAACTGGTAAAACAAATCATCGATGCGCGGAAAAGGATACTTGTTCTTAATAGTAACCTTGTTCAACTGGCGGTAATCAATACACATCCGCATAGACCCATCCTTCTTCTTTACATATAGAACTGGAGCACCCCACGGTGATACACTCGGCCTGATGAAACCCTTAGCTAACAACTCCTCAAGTTGCTCCTTCAACTCTTTCGGAGCCATACGATACGGAGGAATAGATTTAGGCTGGGTTCCTGAAGCTAAGTCAATGCAAAAATCAATATCGCGATCTGGAGGTACGCCCGGATGATCCGAAAGAAATACATCAGCAAACTCTCAAACCACTGGCACTGAATCAATCATTGGAGACTCGACGGTAGTGTACCGCACATAAGCAAAATAAGCCAGACAACCCTTCTCGATCATATGTCGAGCCTTAAAGAATGAAATAACCCGGCTGGCTGTACTAACCGAGGAACCTCTCCACTCCATCCTAGGCGACTCGGGCATGGCTAGAGTAACTGTCTTGACATGGAAATCTAGCAAATCATGATAAGGAGATAGCCAATACATGCCCAAAATAATCTCGAAATCAACCATGTCGAGCAATAAGAGATCCACTCGAGTCTCGAATCAAAAAAATGAAATCACACAGGACCGACAAATCCGGTCTACAACCACAGAATCCCCCACGTGGGTGGACACATAGATAGGAGAACCCAAGGACTTACGAAGGACATCTAGGAAATGAGCAAATAAGACTTAAACATAGGAATAAGTGGATCCTGGACCAAATAAAATGGATGCCTCTCTACCACATACTGTAATAATACATGTGATCACGGCGTCTGAGGCCACTGCATCTGATCTGGCCGGGATAGCATAGAACCTAGCTGGAGCTCCGGAAGACTGAGCCCCGCCAGAATGAACAGGAGCTGGCTGAGCTCCGCTATCATGAATAGGGGCTGGCAGAGCTCCCCCTACCTGGCTTCTACCTCTGGGACGACCTCCACCAATCTGCCCTCCACCTAGGTGGATGGACCACCGGTGCTGAAAAATGTAGGCTGAAAGCTCTGCTGAACGGCCTTGCCCCGAAGCATGGCGGCATGGCATGCTGCCCTGAAGAAGAACCTTAGATAGCTAGGGGACGGGGAGAACTCTCCGGCATGGCACTGAAGTAAGGAATAGAAGACCCCTGATGACCGGAATACCTTCCTGGGGAACCCTGAATGGTTGGTGGGCTGTAGGAACTCTCTGGCATGGCGGTGAAATAAGTCCTCACTGGACTACCACGGGGACGTGGTAGGGGAGCTGAATATGGAGGCCTACTAGACTGGCCTCTACCGAACTGGGGAGCTGAATATGGAGGCCTGCTAGACTGGCCTTTACCGAACTGACCTCTACCCCTGGCTGGGGCACCTCTGAAATCTCCTGAAAATCTAGCCCTCTTATCCTGCTGACCCTGATCTCTGCCTCTCGAACGATAACCCTTAATTCGGCGAGCTATCTTGACCACAAGCTGATAAGGAGTCCCCATATCCACCTCTCAGGCCATGTTGGCCCTAATACCTGAGTGTAACTCTGCTACAAATCTTCGCACTCTCTCAACATCAGTAGGAAATATCATAAAAGCATGACGGGACAACTCAGAAAACCTGGCCTCATAATCAGTCATTGACATTTGCCCCTGCTCCGGCTGCTTAAACTGATATCGCATCTCTTCTCTCTCAGAGGGTGGAATATACCTGTCTAGGAACAGCTTAGTGAATTGCTCCCAAGTGATGGTAAGGGAACCTGCTGGTCTACCCATGATGTAGGACTGCTACCATTTGCGGGCCCTGCCCTCAAGCTAGAAAGTAGTGAAGTTCACTCCATGGGACTCCAGTATCCTTATGTTGTGCAGTCTATCCCTGCACCTGTCAATAAAGTCCTGGGCATCCTCTCCCTTTTCATCCCCAAAGATAGGAGGGAGCAATCTGGTTCTCTATCCAGTAACTTCTGCGGATCACCGTCTGCAGCTGGTCTGAGCTCAGGTGCTACTGCTACTGGCTGAGCTCCACCCACGGGCAGTGTACTAGGGGTATGATAAAGTGCTGCTGTCTGGCCTGTAGCCTGGGCAGTAGGGGTCTGGGCTCCCCCTCCTACCTCAGATGTGCCAGGATCCGCTGGAAATAAACCATCGTGGGACATAGTGTCCATGAATCGCATCATACGGCCCATGATCTCCTGGAATCCTGACACCGTCATGAAATCTACTGGAGCAGGACCTGCTGGGGGCACCTCACCCTGCTCCTCTATAGTGGGGTCCTCTGGTGGTACGACTGGAATAGCTCGGGGATGCCCTCGTCCCCTAACTCGGGCTGGTGCCCTCCCTCGGCTTCTGCCACGGTCACGAACAACGGGGGTAGCGCCCCCTCCCGGATCAGGAACATTGGATGCACGTGTTTTAACCATCATGAGAGAATAGAAGAACGAAATTTAAGTAAACAATTACTGCACGATAGAATAAAAATAAGGAGAGGTTTTCATAACACCCTATAGCCTCCCGAAGATAAGTACAAACGTCTCCATACCGATCTGCATGACTCTACTAGGTTTGCCCGTGACTTGTAAGACCTCGTGAACCTAGTGCTCTGATACCATTTTGTCACAACCCAAAATCCTAACTGAGGTCGTGATGGCGCCCAACAGCGGGGTCAGGCAAGCCGACTCTTAATTTACTAAAGGTTCCTTTTTATTAGTTTAAACACTTCAAAATATACACAGTTTTTGAAGGTTAAAGAATGATTTGACAAGGATAATTAGACAATTTTAATCAAAACAGTCATGATGAGGAATGAGCAAAGATGTATATATACAAACCCGTACACCAAAATAACAACTACGTGTGTGGCAGGAACTAGTGCCACAAGTCCTACGGGCATACTAACAGAATATACAAAACATAATATACAATCCCACTGTCTGAAAGGAATAGACGGGAAATAATGAAAAGAAAACTCCAACGTGCCGCCGAGGATCGTCAAGAGATGTAGCTGACCATGAAGTCGGGACCAACTGAGATCAGAATCGAGATCCGGTCTGATAACCAGATGCACCAGCCTTGGAACCTGTACAATTAAGTACATAAGTGCAGCATGAGTACATAAACAAATATGTACCAATTGAGTCTCCCGCCTAACCTCGAAGAGGTAGTGACGAGAGGTAGACGTGATACTTACTAGGTCAACATTTATAAATAACATGATTTAATAGAAACTAGGCAGGCATAACAGTCGTAGAAATCACAAGGAGATATATCTTCAAGTATAGTTGTATTTACCTTTGCATGTCAAATTTCACTAGCACATAATGTACTAAATTCCCTTATTAACATGAAAAGTTTGTACAATTACAAAAAATTTCCAGTTAATCATGCAGCACATATTAGGCCGGACACGTACGGCCGAAACGTTGCAAAAAAAATAAAATAAATGTGCACTGCCGAGGGTCGAAGGGCTCGAACCATAGATGCATCTATTACCCCACTCGCGAATCGAACATGTGACGCAGTTGACATAATAGAAGGGCTATTCTGCTCACGAATCATACATGTGGCATGGTGCCACATACATACATAGAATTATCAATTTTTAGGGAATTATCAGATATTATTCTTTAAAGAAAGAACCTAGCAATATATCATGGACCACAACTTCCTAATATTCTCATGCAAAATCAAGGATAATAAGCAAATCAAGATACGTTTAGGGTTACATGAAAGGCAGGTATAAGCATGCTCGTGAGTCCTAAAACTACCCAACATAACATAGTAGTAGCTACGCACGGACCCTCGTCACTTCGTGCTTACGTAGCCCCCGCAAATAAGGACATGCAATTATTTATAATCACATATGGGGACAATTACCCCTTGCAAGATTAGAAAGGAGACTCACCTCGTGTCGAACCTACTCCCCGGACCAAGAACGCGCCCAAAACTCCGAAATCTACACCCGAGGACTCTAAACTAGCCAAATGTCATACAAGTTCATTAATTTATGCTTAAAATATGGAGACTATCCTACTCATTTAGTAAATTTCCCATTCTTGAATAAATTCTAAATTCCAACCCTGGGCCCACATGCTCGGATTCCAAAAATTCTAAAAGGAAACACTCACCCATAGCCTAAGGATCATTAATATATGATTTCTACTTGATTTCATAGCTAATTCACGGGTAAATTCTCAAATTATCGGAAGCCCTAGGTTACTACCCATTCTTGAATTTCCACTAATTTTGGTAGTTAATTAAGCTAGTATTTCATGCATGAAGCTAATATTAGAGTGGAAGTTACTTACCTTTAATGACCAGGTCGTTTTCCCCTCTAAAATGGTGGAAATCGCCCCAAGGAAGAAGATGAAGATAAGGAAATGAGTTAATTCTTGTGTACAAAAACACACTGTCTGAATAGTGTTTCCGCACCTACGGCTCGAGGACCGCACCTGCGGTCTCGCACCTGCGAGCAAAAGCTCGCACCTACGGAAATGGACTAGGATGCCTGGGCCCGCACCTGCGGAGTGGAGACCGCACCTGCGGTCACACCAGAACAGCTGCACCAACAGCTAATGCAGCTGGTTTTTGGCCTTGTGTGGTGTCCGGGAGGCACCTGGGCCCACCCGAGCCCCCATCCAAATATACCAACGAGTCCCAAATCACAATACGGGCTCGCTCAAGCCTTCGGAACACCCAAAACAATGCTAAACTCAAAATCACACCTCAAAACCCCTATAACCAAACTTAGGAAATTTAAGTTTTCTAGACTTCGCTAACAACGCGCAGAAACGATCTATAATACTCGGAATGATACCAAATTTTGCAGACAAGTCATAAATGATGTAAAGGAACTATTCCCGATCTCGGAATTCCATTCGGACATCGATATCGCAAAAACACGTCCCGAACCATAATAGGAACTTAAGGAACTCTTAATTCAATATTGGGCGCCGAAATGCTCCCGGGGCATCAAAACCCCATTCCGAACACACGCCCAGGTCCGAAATCATCATACGAAGCTATCGTAATCGTTGAAACTCGATTCTGAGGTCTTTTACTAAAAATGTTGACCGAAGTCAAACTTGGCCTTAAAGGCCAACCTTAAGGAACCAAATGCTCCTATAACACTCTAAACACCTCCGAATCCCGGACCACCCGTCCTCGTAAGTCATAAATCATAATAAGTCGTTATGGGAAGTTTTATTTAGGGGAACGGGGTTCGATAATGCAAAATGATTGGTCGGGTCCTTACAACAACACACAGTGAAACACATAACAAACAGAAGCACATAAGCCTTTTTTAGGAGTTTATGGGATTAGGGAATAACTAATAATGCAGAAGTAGTACATGCATATGAATTTCAGAACATATAGTTAAGGTCATAGTTGTAATAACATAGTTAAGCATAGAAATCACTACTTGAGGTAACAAATTATTTTTGCAAAACGGATTCGTACCAGAAACTGAGTAAACAAACATCCAAACATCCAAACATACACAAATGGAGTGGAGTCAGGTTGAGACATACTACAAAGGTACTAGGCAAGTTCATAGACATGCTGATCATAAGTTGAATTAGGACAGAACTAATATATTCTAAGTGAAACAGAGATTTAAACATGCTAGCTGCATATTGAATAGCCAAATAGTAAACAAGAACATAACTGGGAATAAGTGAACTAAAGCAGTAATAGAACACATAGGGTTTCGAACTTGAATTGAATCAGAACATACCAGTTAAGAAGAGTAGATACAAAATGTAGGGCGGTGTAATGCAATAACTTGCCTTGTATTACAGCCGGCTAATTCAATAGAAGTAGCAAGTAACAAGAAAGAGCCGAAACCTTTAAGCGTAAGAGAGAGTTTTTGAGCTAGTATCCGTCTTTAGAAGTAAAAATAGAGAAGAGTATATATAGTAGTTAAGAGCATAGCAGAATAAGGTAAAGGAAATCAATACTGAGCAATTAAGGGAATCAAAATATCAATCACATAAAGAGTTTAGAATAGACACCTTTAATTAGGGACAATTGACCAAACGGTAATGATAGTTGTCTAATTAAGGAAAGAAGTTCAAAACAGACCAAATAAAAGAATTCAGAATAAATAAATCAGGGGTCTAATTTAAGGGAAGAATCATGTAAAGGAATCAGTAAATATACATCAATCAAATAAGGCAAGAACGACTAATTATGGTCATAATCATATAAATAGGCAAGACTTTGGCATGCAAATCCTTAACAAAGAAAATCGGTGAATTAGAAATTCAAAATAGTACTGATTTAAGGGAAGAAAATGTAGGTTTCTACAAATAAACAAATAGGCTAAACATAATTTCATAAACACAGAGAAATCAGTCGAGAAAGCGAATAAGAAACCCTAATAGAGATGTACTAGATTAAAATCATAAGGAATTCAAATTAAATGAAGGAGAATTCATATGAATCAAAGTACATAACATAGTTATGTATCAAATAACACGGATCGACTCAGAATCCAAACATAGTGTAAAAAATTAGGGGTTTTAACATAAACTAGTCATAATCGATTAAAACACATAAGAATCAAAGAATAAGCACTTAGAATCAGAAAACGTTTTGAATAAAAGATTCAAAAGCCCTAGTTATGAAGAAAAATGAAGCGATTCTTTGAAAATCGAAAGGTTTTCATAAAACAAGCAAAAAATAGTTCAAATATACTCAGATATGTTATAGATCTAAAGAGTCAAGAGAGAGAATTAGGGTTTCGAGTAAAATAATAACCCAGAGATAGAAAGAACGGCTTAGAAACCATAGGTCTAGCAAGAAAATAGGAAGATCTTACTCAATCGAGCCATGATGGCCTGAGAATGAAGAGAACATGCCTAGGGGTGAGCGGACTGGCCACTGGTCCCTTGAGGACCTCAAACAGCATGAATCCCAGTCATAGGAGAGCCATTAAGGTTAGGAGTGGTGGTGAGCCACCATAGTTGACGACAAGAGAACAAGGAGAGGGAGATTAGGGTTAGGGTAGAGGGGGTTTGAGAGAGAATGAGAGGGGTGATGGCGGAGAGGGTGAGAGGGAATGAGGGGTTTGGGGATAGGTCATTAGGCTAATTAAGGAAAGAATAAACCTGGGCTGTTGATCAAAAATGATCAACGGCCAGGATTTGGGCGGATTAGATCGGGTAGGATTTAGGTTTTGGGCGCTGGGTCTTTGGGCTAGGATTGAAATAAAAATTGGCTATTTGTTAAAAACCCAAGATAAATTAACTAAAAATAATTTATAAAAATAGTTATTAATTATAAAAAAGAACTTCATGCATAGAAATATTCCAAAAAATGATTATTTAGTATTTGAAAATACAAAAGACTAATTTCTAGTAAAAATAGTACAAAATTATATGCATGGGCTATAATTACAAAGTTATCGCAATTAAGGTGCGAATTTGTCTATTTATGGAATAATTTGGTCTTAATAGGATCATAAATAATAAATTAAATCAAGAAATGCCTTTGAAATCATATGTAATGCAATTTTATAATTATTTATTGGAAATAAAAATACCGGACAAATTAATAAAAATGTAGAAAAATTATGGAAGAATACCAATTGATACTAATACATGATTTTGAAGGTATATATGCAATAAAATTATTTTTAGGGAAAATTGGGTATCAACACTTTCCCACACATAGTTTAGAACCTCATGCATGCAAGGTCCCTTTCCTTACCTCCATGGACTACCTTACTAATGGCCCATTTTAGCTAATCATGGAATTTAAAAGCTGGTGTGGTTAGAAACTTAGCTCTTAGAGTGAAGCAATTGGTATCTTGTTTGATTAGTCCCAAGCCTTGAGTGGTGATGGAGGATCAATCTGATGGAATTGGGACCTTCTCTCTAAAACCATCTCTTTTCTCACTCTAAATTATCAGGAGAATGGTTTAAAATGGCGGGGAATGTTCTTTATGTTTGTCTAGGTCGGATTTAAAAATAAGAAAATGGGGTGACCCAACACAATAATGCGATCTCATATGCATGATTGAGTATGCGACATGCATACCTGTTATACCTGTTATGCGGTCTCAACGCAAACCTGCCGCAAAAATGGCCTCAGCCGGGTGGAACATCTGATTGAGTATGCGACATGCATACCTGTTATGCGGTCGCATAATGCGCTGCAAAACTCCCCTCGCAAAACTCCAAGGCAGATATGCGATGTATTATGCGGCCCGGATATTAATTATGCGATTGCATATTGGGCCGTATAATTGGCCTCAAACTTGGCCAACTTTCTGATTCACTATGCGGCCATTATGCGGTCCGCAGAGTGATTATGAGACCGCATAATGGGCCACTGAAACGCACTTTTTCGCGAACATTTTATTGTAAGTCCATAGGGTACTGATCAAAAACATTTTATTCTAGCTTGTTAAATATAATATGGGCATCACGAAGTACCAGTTTTCTAGGTAAACTTTTACGGGGCCTTACATCGCTTGGAGAAGGAAGGAAAAATAAGCACAATTATCCCAATGACTATTTTGACAACCACACTTGTCACAAATACTCCACTCATGGTTTTGAGATTGTGCGCACAATCCACCCCGGGGAGAATTTAAACAATTTTCCCAAGAGTGTGGTCCTCCACAATAAGGACAAGAGTCATCAAAGTATGAACAATTACCATCCAACCAATTTTCATTGTATGATTCCATTTTATTTTACTAAGAAAATAAACAAGAAACAAAGAAGAAGATAAACAAAGATAATAAAAATAATTAGACAAATATTCCCAAGTTTGGACCAAAACACTTACGATTACTTCTCAAACAACCAAAATATGCCAAATTGTTCCTCGGCAACGGCGTTAATTTTGATGACGTCCAAATCCACTACTAAAAGTAAATGGACACGGTCGCATTCAATATAATTTACCCAACTATGAGTCGGGGTGGAATCGCACAGAGAAAAATATGTAGGCAATTAGGAGTGTAAGAGAATTATCACTTGTTATGCAATGTCAAACACTTATAACTTGATTTTGATAAAAGATTTATAACTAATTGTGAAAATTTAAACTAACCTAGAAAGCAAGTAAAATGATCAATGGCTACAAGCATGGATGCATCGGGAATTACACTCAAATAATGATCCAATGTATTTCACGATGTTACGAATATGAGCGAGTTTATGTTAATTAGCCTCAGGAAACAATTACATATTAAGCTTCTTCCGAAGACTGACAAGACTTCCTAATTGAATTATCCCTAAAACAATTAAGAGATTAGGCACACCCGGATATGGCTACAAGTCGTTCAATTCTATCCCTAGGTAGAATCTATAAAATAAGGGTTAAAGCCTCAAGTTCTTGTTAATTAATTTTTCTCAACCCTACTAATCTTTCATAAAATTAATTAGAAGTTAATGGGCGAGTCCTAGGATTAGCTAATCCCTTTGAAAACATTAAAAAAGAAGAATAATTAAAGAAACAATAACTCACTTCAATATAACTAAAAATCGTTCAATACATAAGCACAACAAGATATTTAATCCACACTTTAATATGAATATTTCCATAAACAAGATTCAAGTGTTGGAAATAAATACTACACACTTAAATATTCAATACAAAGCAAGGAAATAAAGAAATGAGCATAAATGAGTAAGAAATTATCAATAAAAAGCTTCAAATCTTCAAGACTCATATGTGTGTGCAAGAACCCTACCTTCCAAAACGTGTTCTCTCTAGTCTAAGGACTGAAAATAAGCCAAAAGATCTTCAAAAGACATCTTACAAATTAGCTAGGTCAGATATTAAATGGCTTAGGGGTCAAAATGTGAAATGCCAAAACTGCCCAGATTTTGTGAATCGCGATCGCGTAGATAGGCCTGCGATCGCATAGAGTATGCTGCAAAGCATTGCGATTGTAAACCGGATCACATGTTCGTGTAGAACAACTGAGAACCGCCGACCAACTTCTTCTTCGAGTTCGCAGAATTTGTCCTACGTTCGCGATTCATAATCTCCTAGCCTTCTGCGATCGCATGGAGAAGTTCGCGATCGCAAAGAGCATTTTTTGGGAGCAGTCATTCGTCCTCAATTTAGCACATTTTTACTTGGTTTCTTCCGTATCTTCTCTAAACAACTCGATACTTGAAATATGCCAATAAACCTCAATAAATGCCTTAGTTTCTCAACAAAATCATATAAAGCTTAAGTATCAAGAGGAGATAATTTGGTAACATATCAACTTATCACTGGGCGTGTGCGGCTGCACATCTGAGCAAATGATCGCACATATGGCCGCGCGCTTTGGACATTGCTCTACTCATCTTGCACATCCAGTGCGCGGTCGTGCACCTGGATACCCTCTTGTTGAGTGAACTATTGTCCGTTGATCCTCGAACACGATCCCGACTTACTCTATGGGCTTTTAATTAGACTTTAAAGCTCTAGAATAGCTTGAATTAGCTCCATAACCTCAGTGTAAGTCGGAGTTGCTCCTGCAAATCATAACACACACACACACACTCAGTGCAAATTAATACCCTTTATAGCTCAAACACTAGTAAAGTGCGATGAATTAGAGTGAAATTAATGGCCAAAATACACAATTATAGCCTAGCATCAACACCCCACATTTAAACCATTGTCCTGCTCGAGCAATCAAACAACAATTCACCTAAATATGCCCTTTTTCAACAACACTCAAGAGTCATCACACCAAGACTCATTAAAACATATTAAGTACAATATCATAACATCTTAACCTCAATATTTGACTCAAAAGAACCAAGCATTATCTATAACCCGCTCACTTGCTCTAACACATAGGTCAAGCATTACCTTTCCTTCGTGAATGCAGTGCCCTCACACAAACATAAAGAGTATTTCCACATAATAGACATTAAGAACAATGAGGAACTCAGGATCGAAAGAATTCACTCACTCTCTAAAATAGTATTCATATCCCACAAAAGATGAAGCATATGCTTTCCCATAGTGTACTACTCTACTAATTGAGCTCATTCAGTCAAGGATCAAGTAAGACTTTATTTTGGTTGTAATGTAGGTTGTGGTACGGGTAAGATACATGTAGATATAAGAGTGTCTACACCTCTCTAAGCACTATTAATACACATACTAAACCAATCAACCCCACACTTATGTCAAACCATAGCTCCACCTTCACATCAATATACAATAACTCCCTACTTCTTTAAGCACAATTACATCAAGAGTTGGCACTATCGAAGAATATTTGCAAAATAATACAACACCTAAATTTTTTCAAGTGGCTCTTGCTATTTCAAACGAGTGCACTTGTCTATTTATTTCATTAGTTCCACTCAAAAGTCAAACCAACCACCCCACACCTTAACTTTTACAAAGTTCATAACAATTTCAAGTGCTCACGAGAGGTACAACGTTCAAATAGAGGGTCAATTTAAACAAACGGGTAAGGCTTGTAATGTGGTTTCCAAAGAAACAAGATTACAGGATCAAAGGGGTTAACTATGGTGCATAACAATTAGGTGGATAAGGCATATAACTGGCTCAACAAAGAAATGCCTATATTACTTCCAAGAAAGAATAAAAGTACTACTTCGCTTTGCAAACACACAAGGCAAGTTCTATACATCAGCTGAAATGCACAGAATAACACAAAACCTCATCCACACATGTCACATACTCAGTTAGGATCGAACTCATCAAGACACTCTCGACAAGCAGTTAAGCAAAGTCAAGAACATACAATTTGAGGTAATTCTACGAAAGTCAAAAACTGAGCCTAAGTGTCACAACTAAAGTACTCATTATTATTAAGGCATAATAGAGTCAAGATATGTTGCGTTCCATTCAAATCAAAGCTCAAGGTACCTACTCCGAACGAAATAAATTAAACTAACTACACCCTGTTCAATAAAAACCATTGGAAAGAACCGCGAGACAAAGAAAAAATAAGGGGGAATTAATACACTACCTACAAAAGAAAATCTTTTTGTCTTTACCTTTCGAATTAATCCCTCAAGAAATCTGTCGAATGATATCCATCATCGAGAAAAATCGAAAATTTTAAATTTTTTTTTTATGCTTTTTCAATATTTTTCTATCAAACCACTAAAACTAATAAACAAAAACTAAGATTAATATACATAAATACATACAAATATCCCCACCCCACACTTTAAATGGTGGCATGTCCTCATGTCACTCAAAGAAAAATGCAAAGCTGAAGAGAAATCCCCTGATCAAGTCAGTCCGTATCGGAGACAGCGTCGGGTTCGAGATGACAAGCCCGGCCAAGTGCATGTAGCCATGCCATGATCTTCTTCAATGATTTGGCATTTTGTGTGGCAAGGGAGTCCACTCGAGCTCCCAAATATGTGAATGAGGTGTGTATCCCCCCATCTCCTGATCTAGAGCGCTCATCCTTGTTTCCCATCTACCACTTGAGGTTTCCCCAGCACCTTGCTCATGCAGTGGAGAATAAAGGACCTTCTCATGTGGTGGAGAATCAGCGACATCCTCATCTTTCCTGTCATTGCCTTCTTCGAGCGCATTAGACTCGTCGCTATCCACCTCAACAGGCCCAGTAGGGTTTTTCCCAATTACTAATTTATCAGCCCGAAATTTATGTTCGCACTTGAGTTTTCCATCCATGTTCCTATTTTCGGTACTCATGCCCCACAGAATAACCGAGTAACTAATGATGGGAAAAAGAACCTATACCTCTACACAGGATATCGAATGAACATTATGTCCTGAAGAACCTGAGCCACATCAAAATTGTGGCCATTCATAAAACATTAGATCAGTGTGGCCCGAGGACAATTCACATAAGTGGTGTTTCCAGAAAGCAGCAGGCGATTATTTATAATGTAGAGCCAGCACTTCCCTTCAAAAGTAAGCAAAGCTGAATGAAATTTTCGCCCCTGCTTTATCCACACTACCTCATTTCCAGGTACACAAATGGTTATAAAGAGCAATTTCCACATTGTTGGTGCTCTCTATACGTGACATAGTAGTCAACTGTCTCAGGATCTTGCCGAATTCTGAAAAATGATAGGCCCTTTGAATGGCTTATTTGGAGATATCCACACTGTTTTTTTGGATTGTGCAGACATGGTTGTCATGTTACAGTTCGCATAAAACTCCTGAACGACCATTAAGTTGGCCTCGTCAAGTTCTTTAAGGAATATCCCAAGTCGCGCCTGACCAATTGATGATACACATTAGGACAGTCATTCTAGAGGGACCACATATCAATTACCCTCTCCGGTATAGGCTTCTTTTTGACTTATTTTAGAACCATTCTTGGGATTCCCAGGAGACAAAATTGTTATGATCATACAGGCTAGCGAAAGTGGATGCTCGCGACCGGGTCGAGCCCGCGTGACCACTTAAGGAGGAACCTATGATTTTTCATTTCTTGGATGGTACCATAACAGTTGTAACAAGCACCAAATATCAGCTAACAAAGCAATCGGTGAGCCAAGAGAGGCTATTCAGAATTCACCCTCACACTTGGTCACAAAATTACACCCTCGATATCTTTGTGGCATTTATACAAATGCTTAATACGCACAATTCTTCCTACCACCCCCCCCCAAACAATATTATTCCTAATTAGACTAAGGATACACCAATGTCACACCTAGCCCATCCATGGTGAAATTCAACTTCCACCCCACAAGAAAAAAAAAGCATAAAAAGAAAGAAAACAAAACAAAAATCTACTACAACACAGGAAAAATAAAATAAAATAAACTAAGAAATGAGAGAGAGAGAGAAAGAATCTCACTTACCTGAGGGGACTAGGGAGAGAAAACTTGTGAGGATGTGGTGAGGGGAGAAAAGGAGGGAGGGCTGACGTGATGTTGTCTGTTTCTTCTTAAGAGAGGATATGAAAGACGAGGTGTGGGTTAGGGTTTTTTTTAGTGTAGGGGAAAGAAAGGGGAAATTTTAGAATTGGGGGTTTTGAGAGAGGGGTTCAAAATAAAAAAGGGTAAAAGAAAAGGTACATGATGCGCGGTCACTTGCCCTGGTGCCGCGCAAGAGAGGCAGAACTTGTGTGAAAGTGCGGGACCACTGCACGGCTGCGCACGTTCTGCCTCAACTGTTGTCGCCTTTTGTGAGACTAACGTACGAGGTGCCACCAGGTGCACGATCACGCACATACACCTTTAAAAATGGTCCTTTTAAACACCTCGCTTCCTCCCTTTCGCGACACGTACCTTCATGCACCTACTACCTCATAATATACACTAATTGATATATATTTTATGCTACAAACAAAAGTGAAACAAAAATCTAACTAATAGAAGGTTAGAGGTAGTTATGAGTTATAGTCATCAACTTAATTCAATCGAGAATCCTCACTTGATTTTGGTGCTCGAGGATTGCTGCGCAAATCCTCCAGCAAGATATGGTCTTATTCTGTGTGAATTCACTTTGAAACTTTCTGTTCTATCGTGGTTCTGGATCTCAATTGCTCAATATGATGATACATGTTTCACCGCATATTGCCCCGTCCATCTAGACTTGAATTTTCCGGGGAATAATCTGAGTCTACTATTGTACAGTAAGACTCTATCTCCTTCATGAAACTCCTTTGGCTTAATCAGACGATCATGCCACCTTTTAGTCTTTTCCTTGAAAATTTATGCATTTTCATACGTGTCCAACCTAAACTCCTCCAGGTCATTCATCTGTGCCAACCTGCATTCACCTGTAAGACTAAGATCAAGATTAAGCATCTTGATTTCCGAATAAGTCTTATGTTCTATCTCAACATGTAGGTGACACAATTTTCCATACACTAATTTTAATGGTAAATTCCTTATGGTTATTTTGAATGCAGTTCTGTGCGCCCATAGAGCTTTATCCAACATAACAAACCAATCCCTGTTAGGAGCATTAACATTATTTTCAAGAATTCGTTTAGGTTCCCGGTTAGCCACTTCAACTTTCCCACTAGTTTGGGCATGGTATGGGGTTCCTGTTTTGTGTGAGACCCCATACTTGGACAACAATCTAGCAAACTTCTTGTTCAAAAAGTATGACCCATTATCACTGATAATCACTCAAGGTGTCCCAAAGCAAGTAAAGATGTTCTTCACACATAACCCGAGCATCATTGGTCCTATTAGGGATTACTTAGACCCATTTAGAGACGTAGTCAATAGCTACTAGGATATACTCATGAGAATGCGACGTTGGGAATATACCCATGAAGTCAATGCCCCAATCGTCAAAAATTTCACATACCAGAATGGATTTGAGAGGCATTTCGTCCCTCTTGCTAATATTACCTGCCCTTTGATACTTGTCACATGCAGCTACATACGCTCTTGCTCTTGGAGAAAATCTGCTCATCAGGGAACTCTTCCCTTATTTCAATTATTTCAATCGGAGGTTTCTCAAGTCGAGATAGATGATATGTGTCTTGATTTTCTGTGTTCTTCCTATCTTTGATCTCCAAGTCAAACTCTTGGAGAAAGAACACCCACCACATCAGATGCGGCTTGGACTCCTTCTTACTCAACAAGTATTTCAAGGATGAGTGATCAGTGTGTACAATCACTTTAATCCTCACAAGGTATGATCTAAACTTGTGAAAATCAAAGAAAACAACAAAGAACTCCTTCTAGGTAGTGGCATAGTTGACTTCGGCATCATTCAACGTCCTACTTTCATATTAGATGTGCCTAAACATTTTATCTTTTCTTTGCCCCAAAACAGCTTCCACAACTACATCACTACCATCACATATTATCTCAGATGGCTAGCTCCAATCAGATTTCACCATAATAGGAGCACTCACAAGCTTTTCCTTTATCAATTCGAATGATGTTACGCACTCCACATTGAAAACAAACCTGGCATCTTTCGCTAGCAATGTAGTCAATGACTTGGTAATGCTGAAAAAGTTTTTGATGAACCTCATAGAGAACCCAACATGTACCAAGAAACTTCTTATGCTCTTCACAGAAATTGGTGGAGGGAGCCTAGGAATTACATCAACCATAGCTCTGTCAACTTTAAGTCCATGTGCAGTTACTTTATGGCCAATGACAATTCCCTCCTTCACCATGAAGTGACACTTATCCAGTTAAGAACCAACTGAGTGGCGTCACAACGTTCAAGCACGAGCTTCAAATTCATCAAGAAATCGTAAAAGTCATCACCAAAGAGGGTGAAATCATCCATGAACACCTCTAGACACTTCCCGTTTAAATAGGAGAATATAAACATCATGCATCTATGAAAAGTGACAGGTGTATCTCTGAATCGGGCAAGTGAATGTGGTCATATCAACATATTCTAGGGCAATAGGTATCTGATTGTAGTGAGAGTACCCATCCAAGAAGCAGTAGCATAGATGTCCATCCACTTTCTCGAGCATTTGATCAATAAAATGGAGTTGGAAGTGGTTTTTCCTTGTTGCATCATCCAACCTTCTATAATCAATGCACATTCTCCACCTAGTGACTATTCTTATGGGGATAAACTAATTGACTTCATTTTTCACCACTGTGATGCCTCCCTTCTTAGGTACAACTTGCACTAGACTAATCCACTTGCTACCAAAGATAGGGAAAGTTACTCCCGCGTTTAGCAATTTGATGATCTCTTTGGGCACTACCTCCTCCAAAGTTTTGTTTAACTTGTGTTGGGGTTGCACCACATACTTGCTATTTTCTTCCAACAGAGCTTTGTCCATTCAAATGGCTGGACTGATTCCTTCAATATCAGCTATGCCCTAGCCAAAGGACTTCTTATGCTTTTTTAGCAGCTCCACCAGCTTTTTCTCCTGTGCACCCGTCAAGTCAGCAGAAATAATCACCGAAAATTATTAGTTTCAAGAAAAGCATATTTCAAGTAAGTGGGGAGGACTTTCAATTTAACATTAGTCTAAGAAGCTTCCTGTTTTAGTTCCTCTTAATCAAGCACTTGATTCTAAGTTTCACGAACTTTAGCCTCTTTCTTTATTTCATGACCTTCATCCTCCACTATGCTCGACTGGGTAATACACCTCTCTAGAGTAACCCTCACAAGCTTGTCTAACTTGTATTTTTCATCCAATTCCCCCAACAACATCTAGCTTCAAACACGATTAGGCGGATGCCTCATCATTGGGGTATTTCATCATCCTCTTCATCTGGAACACCACTTTTTCATTGCCCACTCCGAGCATAAGTTGCCCCCATAGATATCAAAGATAGCTCTACCTGTACATAAAAATGGCCTCCCTAGTATTAGAGGAACCTCCTTGTTCACCTCCATATCCACCACAATCAAGTCTACGGGAAACACAAACTTGTCCACCCGCACTAGAATATCTTCAATGATCCCCCAGGTAAAATGGTGGTCTAGTCAGCCAGTTGTAGGGACACTAGTATTGATTTGATCAATCCAAGATCACCTTCCAGTTTCCTGAATACAGAAAGAGGCATTAGATTTATAGACGCCCCAAAATCACAGAGGGCCATGTCAAATTTTTCACTCCCCAACGAGCATGATACGGAATGCTCTAAGGTATATAGCATCATGTGATGCTCCATTATAGCAAAATGTGTTCATAATTTCATCAACGTCCATCAGACTGTTGTTGGGATCTTCATTGGGTTTGACTCTGAAAATGCAATTGTTCTCAATGGTCTGGGTCACTCCCTATATGAGTTCAAAATTGTTGGCATCGATGGGTGGGGGTCTCCTACTAGTCTATTTTTGGTTATAGATTGGTCTAGCATAATCTCTTAGTGATCTCCTAGGCCGAGGAACTTCATTTTCAAATTCGTCCTCGATCATGTTTCAGTTGAGATTGAACGTTCGATCCCCATCAACCGTTTCATCCGAAATCCTACAGGCTGCTTCTGCTGCCAATCGTGCTTCCTGTTGCTGAGCCGCCTCTCTTGCAGATAGGTCCACTACCTCTTCATTTTCCACCATTGTTTCTTTAGTTGAAGGTTGAACCAAGAACAATCCACTCGATCCTTTCTCTCTTCTCAACTGCCTCAGGTGCTTGTCTAACTATGGGTCGTATGTCACTAAGTCATTTGAAGAGGATCGAGTCAAACACCATTGAACTTAACATGTTTCCTGCATACAGATGAGAAGAGCGTAAAAAAGGAAACTAAAATAAAGTTGTTCCTAAATAAGCACTGAAAATTAATTTAAACACTATTAGTCACCAATCCCCGATAACGACACCAAAATTTGACGAGCGCAAAACTGGTGTATAAAACGTAACCTCGCTAGTCAAAGATAGTATGGTATTATATCGTCTCCATAGGGGTCATTTTAAATAATGTTCTAATAAATCTTCCGCTCAACACTATCCAGGATAATAAACCTTTGATTAACGTTATTATCGACTATAAATAAAACTAAGATTATCAATTGTAAGAAACTAATGACACTTTAATGATCAGTAGCAATGATTGAATATCATGGTGAGAAGTAAGGGTTGTGACAAGAAATGTGATCAACTATTGTTTTGGGTAACTTTGTGTTAAATTCATTCTTAATTTCTATTGACTTCTTCGATTTCAACAGATGATTAGGATACTTTCAGGATCCAAATTCTTATTCTAAATTAATGTGATTCCTTTAATCTGCATAATAACAGGTCCTATGAACATATTTTCACGCCCCAAAATGGAGGGACGAGACCGGCGCCTAACTGAATGAACCTAGTCAAGCGAACCTGATTTGCCTTTCATACCCAACGCGTTTCCCCGTGTTTATAGCATACATTATTTATGTGAAATAGTGAGATAAGATTAAAAGTGTGTGATTACCACAATAAATCCAATTTTTCTCATTTTACATTATTATACTAGATTTCCCAAAACATACATAACAGATACAACACTTCCCAATACGGACCACGATTACGAGCAAATACAATGACTGCCCAAAATATATATATACACACCCACATAGTGTCTACGGAGCCTCTAAGAGTACTATGAGTTTATACAATACTTGCCAAAATTGAGAGACGAAATCGGCACCTAACCGAATTAACCCGGTCAAGCGAACCTGATTTGCCTGTCCTACCCAACACGTTTCCCCGTGTTTATAGCATACATTATTTATGTGAAATAGTGAGATAATCTTAAAAGTGTCTGATTACCACAATAAATCCAATTTTTCTCAATTTACATTATTATACTAGATTTTCCAAAACATACATAATAGATACAACACTTCCCAATACGGACCACGATTACGAGCAGATACATGTACTACCTAAAATATATATATACACGCCCACATAGTCTACGGAGCCTCTAAGCGTACTAGGAGTTTATATAATATTTACCGGCAACAAGGCCCCGGCTATACCTTACAATACATAATATACTCAAAAGGAGATGGCATGAACTACACATGGCCCGGAGAGTAAGTGGGGCTCACCAGTACAGCTGAAAAGGATGAGGAGAAGGCACCACTAACGACGAACTGAGCTACCTGCTATGGACCGACCTACATCCATATAAAAGATGTAGCGCCCCCGGCAAAAGGGATGTTAGTACTGTGGAATAGTACTAATATGTATGAACAAACTTTATCCCAAGTACAATCAAACAATACCCAAATAAGAGACAGTAATAGGACCAATCAATTAATGCACGTGGAAAGAAACAACCAAAATAAACAAGTTTCACAATCTCTCCTTTTCCCCTTTTAACATCACCATATTCAAGATTTTCATAGATTTTCATTTCAATAGTGATAATGATCACATTCCATCCTTATTACCTCGGCCACCCTTATCACCACCACCCTCAATAGTGATAATGATCACATTCCATTATTATTACCTCGGCCACCCTTAGTACCTTGGCCACCCTTATCACAACAACCCTTCATCCCTATTACTTCGTGTTGCAGCGCGCAACCCGATCCCACCTGACAATCATATTTTATAACAGCAACCACAAACAGTTACATCACAAGAATTATCATTTCATGGAATCACAGGTTCACGTCAACAATTCATATATTTTGACCCAAGGCACAATAATTCTCCCCATATATTTTTCCATAATTGTTCAACTCATGCACATCATTTCACAATACCCTTTTTCATTACTTACCACGCACAATTTTTAGCCATTATATACATTCCCACACTTGGGCACATTAACCTTCTTTCATTCATTAACACATACTTTCATATCGATACCCTCGAGCATTTACGAGCTTTGCACATAATAATATAGGAACATCAAAACACTTTTCACAATGTCATATAGCACGGTAGTATGGCAATCAACTAGGACAATCTGAGTATAGAATCATACGTCTCAGCACATTTGAATAATCAATTCACATATTTTCAAACAAGGTACACATACCGTATGCTCGGACCCAACAAGAGGATTCTACAAAAGTTAAAGTTAGCCATACATACCTCAAAGAGCTTTTCCTTAGGTTTATACAATACACCAACACCTCTAGCCATAACAATCTATGGGGAGATAGCGGAAATCGATTAATAATTAGGAAGATTACCCATGGTATAACTCTCTTAGGAATTTCATCAAACACCTAGCATGTGAAGTAGACTACAAGGTTTAGAAATGGAAATTTCTTCTTCCTTCACCATATTTTTTAAACATGAACTACCCAAATTAGTTCTTTAATAGCACATACTACAACTTAGTCCCACATGCATGGCCTATTTCTAACCCTCACAACATATTTGAACACTTAACTTCTTGCATGAAATTTTTTGGAAGTAGAACTTACCCGGATAGAAGGCAATCTATGGTTATCTTTCTTGATTCTTGAAGACTTCAGCAAGATTTGGATGATTATGGAGATATGCCCCTTGTTTCTCTCTCTATATGATCTCATCTCTCTCTAAAATCAGTAGAAAATGACCCCAAATGAAGCCCCTAAACCTATTTATGAAAAAGGGATCGGGTTATAAAAATAGGAAAAATAAACCTCCATAACAGGGTCTGCGATTGCAGAATGGACCGCAGAACAAACATGTGGGCCGCAGAGTGCATCGCGAAATAGGTGCCCAAAACTGGGCAACATTGGCCCAGTCTGCAACCTGATCTGCGATCGCAGAGTTAACATGAAACATGAAATGCGATCGCAGATTTGACACAGGATCGCATTTTTCCTACCTTTGGTAATTTAATCATAACATTGCGTAGAAATGTCCAAATGACAAACGGTTTGAAGTGTTAGAAACTAGACTCAAACAAATTTAATTTGACATGTTATTAATCATATAATACCTTATATATAATAAGATATGATTGTTCAAAGTTTTTACTAGTGCAAGTACCTTTGGAATTTTAGCCTATTATGAAATTTTCCCACTTGGCTTGGACTTAGGCCTCTCCTTGGACCCTAACTTACTTATTATATGACTCATACACTTATTAGCCATATCCAATTTATTTACCTCATATTTAAAGCACATAAAATATTACAATTTGTGTACCTGGCACCCCGCAATCCAGTATTGCTTAGCAAAATTTTCCGGGGCCTTACATTCTCCCCCGCTCAGTATCATTCGTCCTCGAATGAGAGATAGAGCCTTACCCAAATACCTAACATAACATATCTCTTTTCTATCCTACCTCAAGTCCCTAAAGTTTTGACTAACTCCCAAATTTTTCAGAAATTTCGGCAGCATCTCCTTTGTAACTAGGCCTATCCACCTGTCAAAGAATCACCCAAAACCATCCTAAAAACTCATCAATAACTCTAAAATGCATCACAATGTATATACCCATAACACTAATTCTCAGCATCAGAAGAACTACATTATCATAATGACACCTGAACATGGACTGCACATTTTCATATCATAACACCTATAAGGTACCTTTCAAGACAAAACTAATTGATATACAACCAAGCAAAAACATTTTCCTTCCACGACACTTTCGGCCTTCAAGGTGGCCTCCTCGGCTTACAAGCTTTGCCATAACACATTCACGGATGCAATCCCAATCCATAAACTTACCTAACAAGGATGAGATCTAAATACCTCACATAAGCTAACTACCCATTAACTTTACCTTTAATGATTTTCACTGTACAATTTACATTCCACCGGACATTACGATTCGTGATAACAACAACAACCCACAATTCCATCACATGGAACCATACCATCAAGAATATCATTTCATAGTAACAAAACAATCATGTGTTCATAATAGTCCCTACCAGCCATTAATATAATCACAAAGGTGTTCATCAACAAGAATATAACTTCATTTCAATAAGAAATCCATATGAAGTCAAGCCACGATGATTCTTGCCAATAATGCATCATATAGGATATTACCATGATCATATAATTCAATCAAATCAAGTCACACCCTTCTTTTATCACTACCTTCATAGACATAAACATATGAAGATACAAAGTACAAGAGGAACAATTACGGGGAACATCATACTCCGAATGCAACCTAATGGGGAAATGCGCTTATGTACCCTTAATTATCAGTTCACATAACATCTACCGGGGAAATTTTGAGAATAATCGGTTCAACCTCCTGAATTCTAAATCTGTATGCGAGCACCCAAACTAAACCCGTGGTTACCTTCACTATTTCTCTAAGATGTGCCATAATAAATTGACCGTAAAATTACCTACTGAATAAATGAGATCAGATGGTGACTTTCACACGTTTGTACCTTCAATACCAAATAGGCCAAACACAGTGAGGAGCAACGAAGTTCAAGATTGGTTTAATCCAGAGACACAAGGATCTATATTAACGATGCCGTCATGGTTTAATCCAGGTGACGACATCAATTATCAGATAAGTTAAGCATAGTGGTAACCAGTATTCTTATATAAGGTGGATACCATGTATGTGAACTTGAGATTCTTAAAGAACTGATCAAGTAGGATACACTAATTGTGTCTCTGAGTGTAAGGTAAGTAGTTGAGCTCAAATGGTAAGACTCTTGCAACATGGGTGTGATTGAGGCTGCAAATGGAATACGTGGAATTTTATTCCACTCCTAGCAATAAGCGACACAAGGACTCTATGCCATAAGCGCATGCAGATGGAAAAGAAGTCATCTACTTATGGGATTATCATAATTCTAACAATCTAATCCTTCCTAAGGTGGTGGAATGCTAGAGGTAGAAAAATTCCCCATACATGACAATGACGTTGTCAATACTCCTAGAAGCCGAGTGAGTAGAAAGCCACATAACCTCATCAAATCCGACCGATTTAAGACTTTTGAAAAGGGGACACACTTTGGTTTGAAATCGTGCAAATTTAAGCTTGAGATTTTAAGGAAAATGATTACTTTTGGAACCCATGAGACAATCCCTCGTAGCCCTAGAAAATCGTAAACAATGGTGAGAATGTACTTACAATCATTACGAGCTAGTGTAGAATAAGACCTCGGAGTGACCATATGAAGAATTATAAAAAGGTTAAGAAGTATTGATGCACTTATCCGAGAAGAGAAACCCAAGTTACCTAGTCACGTGGACAAGCAGAGCAGGTAAATGATTGTTTAGGAGAAAATCTCAGAAGGAGTGCGAGCAGTATTTTTTTATCATAACAAAAGAAACATACCCTGACCCTTGATGCCATAAGGCATAAAATTAGATTCACAAGGAGAGTTACTATATGAAAATATATAGTAAGGTAGCACAACTAAGAACACCATTTGGAATCAACAAGCTTAAACAGTCTTGAAGACATTTAGAAGTTTGTAGTAAAGGCGAAGTTTGCCCACTCCCAGGGCGCTTGTAAAGTACATAAAAGTGAGGTGAATTAAATCAGATCATATAGTTGGATAACTAGTTGAGAATTTGAGATAATATCGCATTGAAGATTACTGGTAAACAACAAATGATGCAAGACAAATGAAAAGAAAGTGAGAGAGCTTATAGAAGTGACCTTTACATTGTAACCACTAGGAAAGGTGATAATATAAGGGATTACGAGGACCTTTACGTTTTTGAAAGAAGATCTCTGCATATAGTCACATTATACATAGCTCCAGAATTTTAAAATACAATTCTGTTTAGCAACTCTACTTCACAACGAAGCACTACAACACACGTTTACACAACTAGTAATTACCAACAAAATTGGGAGACGCTATAAGACTTGGCCGAGAGAAAGGCTTGACATATGAATGTGTTACTAGGGGTATTGTTACATCTGTCCAATTTTTTTGGGATTCGGCGGAATTGGTACAGAATTTGGGTGGATTAATATTAATAAAAGAAATTGTATTTCTAGATACCAGGGACGCAATTATGCTCTTTCCTCAGTCCTCGAAATTTGAATTGAGAAATGGGTCATCAACTAGGGGAAAGCCGGGTATGTCAGATGAACTAACAAAAAGGGAACTTGAGGTTTTAGGTGTAAACTCAATAGCTTCACGGCTAGGGGGGGGGCACTGGAAACATCAGAAACCAGCTGGATTCGTAGCATCATGGAGCAATTAACATAAAACGACACTTAAACAAGTATTGTGCAATCTATAGGAGGAGCGAAAATTCTCGTCTTCCTTATAACAAAAAGAATAACAACCTTCAAGAATAAGATGAGCAACAAGAATAAGTAGCACGATCCCGCTACATGGGGGCTCGACGGACCCTAGCTTCGATGGAGATTTAATAATGTTTAAAAGTAATTGAGCAGACTAATTTCAGAAAATAACCTGTCGGAGAAGAGGGAGATTCTCGCCAAGCAAATAAAAATTTAGCCGATTCAGACCACTAGGCCAAAATTGAAGCCTCAACAAAGATAGAGCGAGGGCACTACCATAATAGAGATGATAATGAAACAAAGCAAGATATTCTCCTATATCAATATTCAGATCGAAGCAGAAATCCAAAGAGAAAGAGTCAAGAAAAGATATCTTTCTATTTTGTGCGAAAATACGATAATGGTTCATCTCCTCATTCGATGAGAAATTCTTCGGGTATAGTCCCTTGTTAGAGATTAGAAAAGCGTGTTAGAAATGGTAATGCTATAGCTACAACTCAATTCAAGGACATGATTATAGAGCTCGATGTCATAAGAGATTGCATATAAGAAAATTTGCGGTAGAGTGAATTCAAGAAATATTGGATCTCGTTCAATGGGTAGGTGCATGCCATGGTCTGTGACTCAACATTTATTAAGACCATGCTATGAAAGTTCTTCAATTTGGATGTACATATACAATCAAGAATATGTTGGTACCATACCGATATACTATAGGGTTTGGTGGTGCAGTGACATCAATAGGGACAAGGGCACTCCCCTATAACCGATAGGGTCTTCCAACCCCTCCACAACTCAATACATTCTCCTAACAAGCCCTTGGGCAATCCCTTCGGACTCAATGGTGGGATCAATCCCTCCTCATGGCTTCAAACTCGCGGATTATGGTATCATGATTACTCATTTTGAGAGTAAGGTTTGGAGAGAAAACTAGCTCCCTAACTTGAGCTCTATCGCACGACTGGAGTATCAAAGAAGGGTGAAGTTCCTAACTTTCCATGTAGCGCCCTAATTATACAGGTGGTCAACAACACACCGATAAGAAGGGCTCTACTAGACACGTCTTGGAGACATCCTAGGACACTTTAAAAACCCTAGGCTCTGATACCAAGTTTGTCGCGCCCCAAAATCGAGGGACGAGACCGGCGCCTAACTGAATGAACCCGGTCAAGTGAACCTGATTTTCCTTTCCTACCCAACGCGTTTCCCCGTGTTTATAGCATACATTATTTATGTGAAACGGTGAGATAAGCTTAAAACTGTTTCATTACCACAATAAATCCAATTTTTCTCGTTTTACATTATTATACTATATTTCCCAAAACATACATAATAGATACAACACTTCCCAATACGGACCACGATTACGAGCAAATACACCTTCTTATTCATTCTTATTTCAATAGTGATAATGATCACATTCATTCTTATTACCTCGGCCACCCTTATCACCACAACACTCAATAGTGATAATGATCACATTACATCCTTATTACCTCGGTCACCCTTATCACCACAACCCTTCATCCTTATTACTTCGTGTTGTTGTGCGCAACCCGATCCCACCTGACAATCATATTTCATAACAGCAACCACGAACAATTATATCACAAGAATTATCATTTCAAGGAATCACAAGTTCACGTCAACAATTCATATATTTGGACCCAAGGCATAATAATTCCCCCCAAGTAGTAATTCGTATACAAGGCATTACCATAATTATTCAACTCATTCACATCATTTCACAATACCCTTTTTCATTACTTACCACGCACGGTTTTTAGCCATTTACTTGGGCACATTAACCTTCTTTTATTCATTAACACATAATTTTATATAGATACTCTCGAGCATTTACGAGCTTTGCACATAATAAGATAGGCACATCAAAATCTCATATAGCACGGTAGTATGGCAATCAACTAGGAAAATCGGAGAATAGAATCTTGCGTGTCAACACATTTGAACAATCAATTCACATATTTTCAAACAAGGTACACATACCGTATGCTCGGACCCAACAAGAGGATTCTACAAAGGTTAAAGTTAGTCGTACATACCTCAAAGAGCTTTTCCTTAGGTTTATACAATACACCAACACCTCGAGCCGTAACAATCTATAAGGAGATAGCGGAGATCGATTAATAATTAGTAAGATTACCCATGTTATAACTCTCTTACGAATTTCATCAAACACCTAGCATGTGAAGTAGACTACAAGGTTTAGAAATGGAAATCTCTTCTTCCTTTACCCAATTTTTTTAACATGAACTACCCAAATTAGTTCTTTAATAGCACATACTACAACTTAGTCCCACCTTCATGGCCTATTTCTAACCCTCATAACATATTTGAACACTTAACATCTTGCATGAAATTTTTTGGAAATAGAACTTACTCGGATGGAAGGCAATCTATGGTTATCTTTCTTGATTCTTGAAGACTTGAGCTAGATTTGGATGATTATGAAGTTATGCCCCTTATTTCTCTCTCTGTATGCTCTCATATCTCTCTAAAATCAGTACAAAATGACCCAAATAAGATGGAATAAAGCAAATAGTAGCAACACTTCTCTTTCGATTAAAGTAAAACCACAACAAGCCTTGAAATTCAATTAATAACCCATTCAATGAATTCAAGCAATTAACATAGCGTAAAACTCAAAACGATAGTCAGATTACAACATCCGTCAGTAACCCTAGGGAACATTACTCCATAATGCAGAAAATATTCATAGCAAGAGTATTAGAAGTACAAGAAGACATTATAATTCCCAAATACAAACAAACTTCCATATTTAATGAATTTGATCAAGTATTTTGCTTTTCTGTTGCATCCTTGCCTTCTTCTTTCCCAAAAGTTTCTCTAAAAATCCAAGATACTCTCTTTTTAGACGAGATGGTCTTGATATAGGTCAAAGGGAGTCACCTCCGAAATTACCAAATAGGCTTGGGAAAGTTCTCCGTACAAGATGTGCGCGGCCGCGCACCTGGGCATGTAATCACACATATGGCCGCGCACTTTGGATAGTGCTATCCTCATCTTGCGCGCCCAGTGTGCATCTAGTGCACGGTCGCGCATCTGGATACCCTCTTGTTGAGTGCACAATTGTCTATTGATCCTCGAACACGATCCCAACTTGTTCCATGGGCTTTTAGTTAGACTTCAAAGCTCCAGAATAGCTTGAATTAGCTCCATCAAAGCATAACATACACACTCAATGCAAATTAATACCATTTAATGATCAAACAGTAGTAAAGTGCAGCGAATTAGAGTGCAATTAATGGCAAAAATACACAATTATCAGTTTCTCAATTATCATTTAAATGATTTTTCATAATATTCTTTCTGTAGCGGAATTAATC
>ML394887.1:22635-39451 GCA_005239525.1 Nicotiana knightiana | reverse complement strand
GTGTGTGTGTGTGTGTGTGTGTGTGTGTGTGTGTGTATATATATATATATATATATATACACACACACACACACACACACACACACACACACACACACAATTTACATACAATTATACTACAATTTTACTACAATTTCGTAAGTATATTGTATGTCATATTCTTTTCTTCTTCTTCTTCTTCTTCTTCTTCTTCTTCTTCTTCTTCTTCTTCGAGTTTCAATCTGAAAATCAGCCAAAATCAAGTCTAATCTTCACCAAACACCCTCTAAATTGAAATATAAACTCCAAACAATATTCTCAATTATTTACAATAACACCCAATCCAAAAAAATAATGATTTTTGAAAAATCAAATTCGAATTCAAAGCTTCAAAGTTTTTTAAGATTAGACAAGTATGGCGTCACTAGCCCTCCATTTGATATTGGAGTTAAGGAGATTGAAGGATGGACTGCTAGATTACCCCCTTCTCGTCAGGTGTGGTGATTAATATATTCACTTTATTCCTTTAAACAATACGTGGAACTCCATTTCTGGTCATCTCCAAATTATGGCTTCTATTATTTAGCTTCCCGAATTGATTGAAGGGAGCAGGAGGGAGAGAGAATAAGGATGGGAAATAATTGGTTCCTTACTCAATTTCTAATATAAAGGGATACTCATTTAATTCCTAAAGTGTATATAATTAATAAATTATATACGCTTATGTAATTAAATTAAAACTTAAATAGGGAGAGTAATAAAATTTTAAATAGTGTATAAAAATACAAAAATCCCTTAGCGAAACTTACAAAAAATGATCGAGTTAAAGTCCATGAAGTAGGAGGTAAAAATTGCGCGGGGCACCCTATTTGGTCGCCCCCATTTAAACTATACCCGCTTTTTTTAAAACTTTTAACTTGTACCCACTTTTTAAATAACTTCAGTTCCCTTTCCCTTGCTAAGCTGAAGTTCACCAGTTAAGCTGAAGTTCGCCAGTTATAAAGACAAAATTTCAGCATACGGGGCTGAAGTTCCCCAGTTACAAAGACAAAACTTCAGCTCNAAAACTTCAGCATACGGGGCTGAAGTTCCCCAGTTACAAAGACAAAACTTCAGCTCTAGAGTTGAAGTTCCCCAGTTACAAAGACAAAAACTTCAGCCCCGTATTTACAAAGACAAAAACTTTAGCTCTAGAGCTGAAGTTCCCTATTTACTAGAGTTGAAGTTCCCCAGTTACAAAGACAAAAACTTCAGCTCTAGAGCTGAAGTTAGTTCCCCAGTTACAAAGACAAAAATTTCAGCTCTAGAGCTGAAGTTCGCAAGCTACTTCAGGCCCGTCTACTAGAATGCTAAAGTTTTGCGTGATTGCCTTTGCTACTTCAGCCCCGTATGCTGAAGTTATGCGCAAATGCGGGTACGAATACAATTTTTTTTACAAAGAGGGTATAAGTTAAAACGTGACACAAAAAGTAGGTACGGATGCAAAAGCCCCAAGTAGGAGAGCCCGGAAGATCTCAACCCAAAAACTGACCCTAGCCCAATACGGAGGCAGATCCCATCTAGCTATGGCGACTTTGAAATTTCGGATATGACCAGGTGGAATTAACATCTTCTAACACATAATAATAACAAATATATAAGTATTAACATACAAATTAGATACAACTCATATTGGTGATAGTGTAATTTTTTTTTTCTGTTGTAGATGTTTGACCCAAAATTTCGATATGAGTTCAACCAATTAGATTTAAATAAAGTAGAATCAATCTTAGTCAATATTAATATCCAAAAAATACGTTAACTAATTTTATAGTAAATAATATGCATGTTTGGCCGAATTGCAATAAATGTGGACAATACGAACAATATTCAATGACTCAAAAGGAGGAGGATAGCATTAAATAACAATGAATAACATATAAGTAAATAAGAACATGTGAGTCACCCGAAAAGGGGTAAGATCTATGGATATTCTTCTGAAAATGATGAATGATTGATGAGTCTTCGAATATTCAAGTCGTTCTTGGATCAAGTGGAAAAGTTATGCAAGAATCTTAGTAAAAAGGTATTTCTCGTGTGCTTGCAATAAAGCCACATTCTCTCTATAAAGTCAATGTGTTTTCTTATAAGTGAATATCTTATGTCTCCTATTCTTATGTCTCTTTCTATTTATAGGGAACATATTCCTAGAATACCTTAATATTATAGGTACAGAAAATATCCACTAGAATATTCTCCTTTGATGTCTTATTCTAAAATTAGTCGTTATTCATTCTATTTGTAGTGAGTTCTCGACCTCAACCCTAATCTTTGCTGACTCTTCGACCTTGGTCTTCTATAGCTTCATCGGCCCTGCCCTTCTCTCTTTAAGAGATAGTTTCGACCTCGATCAGGTTTTTATCGAAGTCGTACTGATGACAAGTGGCAGTCCGTAAATGCCTCCTTAATGTTAATATAGTTTGATCGTATCAAACGTAATTTTTGACCCATACCATTAAAGAGAGGAATGATTGGAAGTCCTTAATTCGTCCAAGAGAGATGTATTTTACTTTTGCATTTCAAATTAAACTATTTAGCTATAATATTGTTAGGGAACACACTATAGTTACACTGTTACAGTGCTTGTCAATGATTTTGTTCTCCTGCATGTATTTACTTGAATAATACTATGTTCCCTCCATATATATTATTAGTTGTTTTGATGAAAAAAAATCCTTATTGCTTTAACTAGTGAATTGTTAATTAAGTACGATGTTTAAGTAAGAAAGACAAATAACAATTTAAATAAATACTCTTATAAGTAAAACTATTAAATATATATTTGTAATCAATATGCAAATTCTAAAGAGACAAATAATATGAGCGGGAAATAATAAAATATAGGCTCTGATCCACCAGAGTCCCACTGTTAAAGGAGGTCTGTAAAACAAGATCACAAAGAATTCATTACTCCACCATGCGCAAATTAAAGGGAGAGGAGGAAATATACGCTTTGGCGATTCTAGATAATCAGAACACTTCCATTCGAAAGGAACTTGGATGATATATGGACGGCTACCCTGAAAGGAGGGGGGGAGGGGGGGAGGGAGGGAGGGAGAGGAAGGGGAGAAAAGTAGAATAAGAACAAGAACAAGAAAGAAAAGCAGTGCATTGAATGGGGAGAAATTTAAAAATAGCCAGATTTATAAGTGTTCATTTAAAAATAGCCATAATTTCAAAAGTAATCAAAATCAGTCATTTTTTATGTAAAGATAAATCTGAACACTGTTCAAAATTCGAAAAGTACTCCAACATAATATAGTGAAATTCCAGTATAATATACTGGACTTCCAACATAATATACTAGAGTTCCAATATAATAAACCGGTCCAACATGTGTTCCAATCTCTAGTATATTATGCTGGAACTTTCCGCGTGTTGGAGTTCCAGCATAATATGCTGGAAGTTCATACACACGCGCACCAATCTCTACTATATTATATTGGATCGGTCTTTATTGCAGTAAAATAGTGACTACTCTTTAATGACTTTGTAAATACCAACTATTTTTAAATAATCAGAAAATTGACTAACACATACTATTTTTATCATTGAATTGCATTGGCATTGTTTAGCCCAAAAAGGCAAAATGGCATCAAAGTCAAAAATATCTCTTCCAAAAAAGGCAGTCTGTTGGCCCATATCAGTCCATAAAATGCATAAAATATTATCACAAATTCTCAACTACTTTGATTTTATAAGATAATAAAAGAAGAAAGAATATTGCAGAGAAAAGAAGGGAGAAAAAATTCTTATTAATTTGGGATCACTTATTAGGGGTGTCAATGGATATTTAAGAACCGACTAAACCGATTGAACTGTACTAAACCGAATCGATTTTTAGGTTTCTTTTAATAAAACTGTAGGTTTTTATATATATCTATAACCGTACCGACAATTAGGGTAGATTTTTTATTTTATGAAAATAAACCGAAAAAATACCGAATTGTACTGAATAAATATACATTAAAAATATATATTTATATATTAAGATTAAAAATAATAAAACATTAAATTTTTCCTCGGGCTCTTGAAATTATAAACGGATCATGCCAACAATTAGTTAAACTCAAAATCCTGATTCTCAAACCTATTATACTATTTTTATTGAAACTAAATTATTTCCGGCATATTCACTAGCAAGACACAATGTAATCAAGCAATTATGAGTAGCAAACTATAATGTATTAAATATATTTCGTTTCGTACAATTTAAATTTATATTTTCAAATATTTAATCTTCTATAGACTTTATTCTTGAGTCCAAGCTTGCTTAATATCTTTCCACCTGTGTGATTTATATTTTCTTTATCTTTGCGTAGTTTCTTTTACGCTGCTGTAAAATAGTTGATGGATATATACTTTGATCATCTTTCATGATTTCTTTGTTCATCACCCTTTAAATATAAAATGTCTAGATAGTTTTGATAAATCCTATAAAAATAGGTGTGTTATTGCATTATGCTTTTACTTGTGACTTTTAAATGACATTTACCGATACCGAAGAGACGCCTACATGATTGGTAGGGCTTTTAAAAGTCTAATTTTGGCTATGCGTAATAAAATAACCGAAAAATTGGTATGGTACAAATTTATAAAATAGCCGGCCGAACCGAACCATTGACACCCCTATCACTTACAATAAAATATAAACCCTATATTTATAAGGGAAGAAGTCACTTAGCTATCAAATAACAAACCCTAGAATCCCCCAAAAATGTAGACACTCACCTTAAATACAATTTTATTTATAACATTTTATAATATCCCAGATTATGCTCAAAATCCAAGAGAGAGAAAAATTTATATAATTTCTCTTCATCTGCATAAATGTAGAAGGAGAGTCTTGAAACAACAGTAAATTAAAGTTGTATTTGTATAACCTATAAGTCGCTGATCGAAATCGTGAAAATAGTTATTAATATTTGCATTAGGATCGGCTACATCATACCTCTTAAACGCTTCCCTTCCCCAAATACTACACGAAATACTTCGTGCACCGAACTGACCTCTAGTTTTTGCAATGTAGAAAATCATGTCCCCACCCACATGTATTACTTTTTCTGATTTTAATAAACAGTAGTGGTCCGTACGTCTAACCCCACCCTAGAGTGATTTTTTATTTTTATTTTTATTTTTTAAAGAAAGAAGACATGTCATTAAAGCACAGTTCTAACAGTATAGTGGCTTTTTAATTCCCACCCTCTTATTTTTTCTGAACCAGATGCCATTCCAAAAACATTAGCTAGTATATATACTGAATCTTTTGACTCGGACAAAGAAAGCATACAATTGCAAATTTGCAATATCCCATATCAGTCCACAAACTAATCGACAACTCGATCAACTTTTATCCTGATATGAACAATCAGTATTACTCTATCATGTATGTTCAGAATAATCAAGAAAAATTCCATATATATTTTACCTTATATACATTGTTCACTACCATATTTTGTCATATTCCATTTTTGACATCCACCCTCTTCTTGTAAATTGTTCTATGTACCACTTAACACAGAGCTATAGTCCCATCAAAGGTCAAACTTGACTAAATTGGAAATAAGCATCAGTATCAATTCATTAGCATCAATGAACCCCACTATCCAAAGACAGACAAAAATCAAAATTTGAAATTTATAGGTTCCGAACTAGTTACTATATTCATAATTAGTCTTAGCTACTGGATTTGCGGTTAATATTATATATACATATAATAAATATTTTAATATAACTATAAAAACTATTAGGTTTGTCCGTACCTGTAATTAATAATAGTGTAGCTCAGTCTATGTCTATGTATGGAATAAAGATAAGCGAATTAAGCTGTGGGGTTTTGACACGTTCTGTGGAATTTAAAGGGATGAAGTATAGCATTTATCAACGGTCCACCGCCCCATTTACATGTCTGTTCCTTCCCCTACTGATCACTGCTTTTTGTGAAAGCAGAAAAACGGCTTTAGTTGGATGGATAAGACTTGTGTGTTGAGGATTGCTTTGGCACTTCCTGCTTAGCTTCTCCATGTTTCTTGGCAAGTTGCAATTTATTTTGACTTTATTGTAAGGCTAGTTTTGCCATTCCACAAGTCAGTCTATATTCACCCATCTCATAACAGGTCCGCCGAAACCATAAAAAAGTTAGTTCGGTGTATATCACATTCATGGAGGGTCCAAAAAAAACGGCTGCATTCGAGGAGTGTAACGTAGAAGTCTTAACTTAATACAATTATTAGTGATTATTTTCACGGTTTGTACTCGTGATTTATAGGTCACAAAGATAAAAATCAGTCAAAATTATATCATGAAAAAATAATCTCTCTACCTTCACAAGGTCGACTAGGGATGTGCACAAAAAGCCGAAGAATTGAACCAAATCGATCAAAAAAATCGATACTTTTTAGGTTTAGTTTGATTTTAATTTTGAATTTTAAAGACCGATCGAATTTGGTTTGGTTTTGGTTTTGGTTTTAATAAAAAAAAACCGAAAATAACCTAAAAAACCGAATCAAACCGACTATAAAAGTAGTTATTATTTATTTCATGTTAAAAATAATCGACTTTTAATTGAGCACTTAAATTATTCATCACTATTTGATTCAATCATCATCAATATATCTTGGTAAATAATAGATTTCTCAAAGAGCAATTGATTTGATAGTGTTAATTGGGTGAAAATGTAGTTGCGAGAATATGTGTTTGATAGTGTATGTCTCACATTTAAGAAAAAGACCGATGAATAACCGAAAAAATAAAAAAACCGACAAAAACCGAATCAAATCAAATCGATAAAATACTGACTTAATTGATTTGGTTTCAATGTTTGAAAAACCGACTTACTTGGCTTGATTTTTTCGGGGGGGAAAAGCCGACCCAAACCGAACTATGAACACCCCTAGTCAACAGCATATCAAGTATATACCACCTTGAACTTTCTCTCTCTAGCACTCTCCTGTGCGAAACCCCCAACGGTAACATAATTCTTGCGAGTAACCCACACGCCCCACCTCATGGACCCGCCGGACGGCGCCATTCCGGCACGTCTGGATGGGCAAAACATTGTTACCACACATGTGAAGCAAACCACTGAAGCAATCGACGGTAAATCATCTTATGCAACAACAGTCACAAATTCCCCAAGCTCATCTGTGTGCCCTACCTGCCATGAACGAAAATCAGTGATTGCAACACATACCACTCATAATGGTATGCCGACAGTCATGTTCAAAGCATCAGACTATTATGGAACCATGGCAACCGAATGCAAATTCACACTTATTGGCAGATTTCTCAAACCTCGCCCCAAATAGACCGAATTAGGTCTAAATTTAAGGAATTGATCTCATTAAAAGGATCGACCAAAATTTGGGTGTGTGATAACTACGTCTTTCTTGACTTCACTAATGATGAAGATTTATCCAAGGTTTGGTTCAGACGAGTCATTGAGATTGAGGGCCAACAGATGTGGCTTCAAAAGTGGTCACCGGACTTCAAACCGGAAGAAGATATCTCAATTGCTCTAATATGGGTACTCCATCCTGGCCTCCCTTTTCATATGCATACATGACACTATGTCAAATAAGTGGTCAGTGCAATTGGTACACCTCTCGAAATGGATTTGGCAACTAGATGAAGAAACTAGGCCAAGTGTGGCTAAAGTAAGAATTGAAAGTGACTTGCTAAAACCACAACCAGAATCTGTATATGTGGGGAAAATCTATGACAATGCACCTCAAAAAGGATTTGTACAAAAACTCGAATATGAAGGAATACCAAAGTACTGTAAATATTGCAGGAAATTGGGGTATAATCTATTAAATTGTCGGGCCACTGAAAGGAAGAAAGTTGCAGAGGAAAGGGAGGCTGAGATCAAGAGAAGTAATGAAACTGTTGAAGCTGAACTTACCTCATCCAAAGAGAAAGGAAATGTCCAGGGTACTATGGAAGATAGTAACATCAAGGGGACAAAGCAAAAGTCGAACTTGCTTCATAGCTATGAGGATGTCAAACAAACTGAAGCGAATGAAAAAACTCAAAATCATGAAGCTATTCAAAGAGATGTGGCCATCCAACACAAAGAGAAGATGGAAGAAGTCAAAGACATTAAAGTTAGAATCTCCAAGAAAAAGAAGAAAATCAGCAAACAAAAGAAGCTTCCCAAAAAGAAAGCCAATGTGATCTTCAAACCTACGTGGTGTCAAGCCAATGGCAGGGAAAAAATAAAGAAAAAACAAGGTTGAATAGGCAATACGACTACGACAACAAGAGCAAGAAGATAAGGCAGGTGATATTTATATTTGTGTGAACCAAGAGATAGGAAACAAAGAGAAAAATTGTGAAAACAACACTAATAATGATCCCAAAGAGTGCTGCAACTTCAATCAAGCAAACAATGTTTCTGATGGGTCAGAGGAGATAGTGCAAGAATCCACCAACATTCAGGGGAACATGGCTCATGAAAAGGGACAAGCTCATAACGACCTAACTAAATACCTCACAACAAACGAGGGATCAGTTAGCATACCTTCGGAGATCAAAGCAATGTCAGGAATTAATATGGTTGTTCAACTTGAACTAGAATCTCCACAGTCATAGACAAATAAACAACAACCCACGAAGGAATCAGATCAACAGATAAAGGTTAGTTATCCAAATAAAGTCACGGTGAGGATTTTCGAGGATCAGATACAAAGTTCTCAAAGCAACCATGAAGATAATGATGGTTTCTCCCCGATCAAAAAGGATAGGAATAGAAACAAAAAAATGGGAAGGAAGATAAAAGACAAGTGGAACTCTTTCAATGTGGAAGGGAGTACAAACTAATTTTCTTGTTTACATGATTAATTCCATCTTTTGGAATATTAGAGGTGTGAAATCAAAAAAATCCATTCCCGGGCTAAAAAAACTCATCACCGTGTATAAGGTGGAACTTGTTGCTATTTTTGAACCTTTTGTTAGCATGTAACAAGATTGACAGGTACATGAGATTCTTAGGGTTTCAACACCGTGTGCCTAACACGAATGGTCAAATTTGGTTTCTTTGGTCTGGCAACTATCAAACCAGAGTGATTGACAATAATGACCAGCAACTTACTATAAAGATGCATTACAATCAGAGTTTTTGTTAATGATCCATGGTCACAACTATTCCATAGTAACATGGTCAAACACCTTGCTAGAACTGGCTCAGATCATAGGTCATTTCTCATTAAGTGTCAGAAGGACCTTCAAGCTGGTATCAAATATTTTAAATTTCTTGATTTTGGGCAAACCAATCATCATTCATGAAACTGGAAGAGGTTTGGAGCACACACATTCCTGGAAATTTCATGTGGAGGCTACAACAAAAATTGAAGCTCCTTGGCAAGGAGCTCACTCAATGGTCGAAAGAATTTGTTGAAAATGTTTTTTATCAAGTCAACACCTAGGAAGCTAAAATGTTAAATCTAGAAGAGCTAGACACTCTTAATAACGCTGATCAATCCAGAGAAGAACTCAATAAGGGGCAGGCTGAATATATCAAGTGGTTGGGCATGCAAGATGCTCTTCTAAGATAGAAAGCTCAACAAAAATGGTTTGACAAATGAGAGAATAACATCAAATACTTCTATAGCTTAATTAGAAACAGAAGAAGCAGACTTCAACTTCACACAATCAAGGATCACAGAGGCACATGGGTCCAAGGAGACGATAAAATTACTAAGGTGGTTGTTGATTACTTCCAGTTCCAGCACCTCTTTAACCTCCAGCATCAATTCAGGGATCATGATATTCTTAACTGTATCCCAAGTTGTATCACTGAGGAAGATAATGATCTTCTCAATGCTATTCCAGATGATGAGGAAACTAGAACTGCCGTCTTTAGTATGAATGCTTCAAGTGCAGCTGGCCCGGATTGATTTAACGGTACTTTTTATCAAAAGTGCTGGAATATTATCAAATATGACATATTAGACTTTGTGCACCATTTCTTCAATGGAAAAGGCATGACAAAATTCTATACTCACACATGCCTGGTTCTCATTCCCAAAGTCGATTCCCTAACAAATTTCTCAGAGTTCAGGCCCATTAGTTTGAGCAACTTTACCAGCAAAATTATTTCTAAGATCCTATCTAGAAGGTTGAATCCTATGCTAGAGAAACTAATGTCCGATAATCAGAGTGGTTTTGTCAAAGGTAGGATGATTACAGAAAATGTGCAATTAGCACAAGAAATTGTTCACAATATAAAGTAGAACAACAACGGAGGTAATGTGGTTATCAAGCTGGATATGGCTAAAGCCTATGATAGAATGTCTTGAAATTTTTTAATAGCCGTCATGAAGAAATTTGGTTTTTCAGAAGCCTGGGTTGATATCATCTGGAGATTGGTAACTGAAGTGTTGTATTCTATCATGATTAATGGTACTAGAAAAGACTTCTTTACATCATCGCAAGGTCTCAAACAAGGTGACCTACTATCTCCTTCCTTGTTTATTATTGGTGTTGAGGTACTTTCCAGATCCTTAAACAAATTTGTTACAGATAACAACTTCACGCCATTTACTATGGAGCAAAGAGGTCCTATCATTACGCACCTTGTTTATGCTGATGACATAATGATATTCACTAGAAGAGACAAGAAATCTATCATACTCATTAAGAGTCAGATAAGAAGGTATGAAAAAACATCATGCCAAAAAGTGAACAATGACAAGAGTTTCTTTGATACTGCACCAAACACCTCTGATAGTAGAATCAACAGATCAGAAGAGCTTCTGGATTTAGGACAAGTGCTTTCCTTTCAATTATCTCTGATGTCCAATATATCATGCCAGGAAGAAAATCAGCCTATTTGATGGCACGTTAGCCAAGATTGTGAAAAGACTTAACGGTTGACAGGGGAAGATGTTATCCTATAGGGGGGATGGTCTTAATCAAACATGTTCTTCAGTCTCTCCCTACTCATATATTATACTCATATATTATCTTCTATGAACCCACCCAAAGGCATCATCAAGCTTATGGAAAAACATATCAACAATTTTTTCTGGGGGTCCTCTGAAGTAAAGAACAACTATCACTGGTCTGCACGGAATAGACTCTGTCTACCTAAGGGTAAGGGTGGAGTGGGGGTAAGGAGAATGGAAGATATCACAGAGACTCTCACTCTGAGAATATGGTGGAGATTCAGGACACAACCATCTCTTTTGGCCACTTTCCTTAAAGCTAAATATTGCAAAAGAGTTCACGGTTACCAAAGTTCCGACTTCCTCTGACTCTCACATTTGAAAAAATCTGATGAAAGCAAAGATCAAAGCTGAGCCAAATATTATTTAAAAAATTCAAGCAGGCAACTCTAGTTTTTGGTGGGATAACTGGACTGGCAAAGATGCATTGGCCAAGGTCGTTCAAGGACCTAGTAAATCTCCCAAGCTTCTTGTTAACAACTTTATTTATGATGGATCCTGGTACACCAACAAATTAGCAGACACAATTCCTCCTTACCTTTTGGATACTGTTACCAATGTTGATGTTGGCAATCGAAATTTCAACGACTTCCCAATTTGGAATATAGCCGAGGATGGCCATTTCAACAATAACTCAGCTTGGTATTCAGTGAGAATGAAAAAGCAGAAAAATAATTTCATTAGTAAGGTTTGGTATAATTCTATACCTTTTAAAATCTCCTTTCTATCCTGGAAGTTAATTAAAAGGAGATTACTTTTTGATGATATTATTGGCAAAATTTGGCACTGACATTTTCTCTAGATGTTCTTGTTGTACTTTGCCGCAGGTTGAAACTTTGGAACATGTGTTCAATGGAAGCAATGCAGCAAAATTCACATGGAATACAATTGGCAATCCACTGGCGATAAAGTATCAAATAGAGCCGGTGTTGGTCACCTTCAAAAGGTGGTGGGAAACAAGTTCCAAGAACAAGGTACATAACTTGATCTTACAAATAGCTCCAATAATAATATGTTGGAAGAAATGGAAATAGTGGACATCGTGCAAATATGATAATCAAAAGAAGTTCCAACTCAACATAATGGTACATCAAGCAATCTGGAATATCAAAAGTGCCACCTTGAAACTTATACCAACTTGGAACAACCAACGCCTTTGGCTAGATCTCAATTAGAGAATTGAAAGATTGAAACCAATTCAAAGTTGGAAACAAGTTCTATGGTTGACACCAAATCAGGAAAGTATCAAAGCTAATACCGATGGTAGCTTCATCAGATAAAGCAACAAAGCTAGAATAGGAGGTATCGTTAGAGATAGCCATGGTAATCTAATCATGGCCTTCTCGATGACAGTTCGGTGTGATAATAACAATATTGTGGAAGCATTTGTTGCAGAGTTTGGAATAAAATGGTGCAAACTATAAGGTTATACTAATTTTATTCTCGAACTCGACTCTATGGTAATTACAAACATGGTGATAAATAGGGACACCAACAATTTGAAAATCAAGCAAGGGATTGATAGAATGCTGAGCATCATACAACAAGCTAATATGAGGGTGAACCATTGCTTCAGAGAAGGCAATCAAGTTGCAGATTGTCTTGCGAAATTGGCTTCTACCTCGAGCAACAGTATGACTATCAACTCATATCAACAACTACCTAGAAACGCTAAAGGCTACTTTCTCTTAGACAAATGGCAAATGCCCAGCATCAGAACCAAATATGACAAAGCTAATCTTTTTGTTAGTTAGGATGTAATTTTTTGGTTCCCAGAAGGAGAACCTTCTATAATTATCTCCTTCTGTTTCTTGGATGATATGGAATCACCAAGTTGTATTTTTTGAGGTTAGGTCTAGCCCCCATCATTGGACTTTTTTGTGAATACAACTTCACCAAGCATTGCAACTGGGTAATTGGAAAAAAAAAACACCCCTAATCGACATAAAGTCTATATACACATTAGCCTCCCAAACCGTACTTGTAAGATACTGGGTTTGTTGCTTCTGTATTTGTTTCTTGTTCGAAATCCTCTAGAGCAATGATGTTAGGTTATCTGAATTCCTTAATAATTTGAAACTTGTTAGATTTTCAATGGAGCCCATGAGACTTTTAATCATCTGTTTAATTAATAAAAACCACCTATAAGGTGGCTGAAATTTATTAAACTAAAAGAAAATTATATGAAATCGCACGAAACTAAGTCCAAAACCCCTAGACTTCAGTCTTGGAACAAGGTGGGAGACCCTTAGTTCTCTTTATATTGACTTATAAAAAACACCAAGCTCATGTTTTCAAGTGCTTCCTCTATTTGTTACATTAAATGTCATATCTAAATGTAAACCATTGACTGTAAACAGGAGAAGTATTGAACTTGAACCTAAACAATTATGACACGAGTTTCATGTGAAGCCAAGGTTATGATCTGAAACAAATATTAGAAGTCACCCTGTTGTATTATGTTATTGAGGTCAGGTATAGCCCCGGTGGCGAAATTAAGAATTTCCCTCAGAATATTCAAATTAAAGAAGTGAAAAAAAATTTCGACAAAGAGTGTTCAATATGTGTTATATACCTCTAAAACATAATATTTTTTACTCACATACACAATGTAATTTTTCGACGAAGGATGGTCAATTGACCACCCTAATGATCATGTGGCGTCGCCTATGTATAGCCCCCCTCACTGCACCTTTTTTTGGAATACAACACCTTCCGGACCTCTCTCTGGGTACTTCATAAAAAAAATAAAAAAATAAATATTAGGAGTATTATATAAGCCTAAATTGTAACGTGGATAGAAAATTATACACTACGATTTCCTGCCTCTTTTCTGTGAAAATATATGTAGACACCTAAATGGGATAATTGTGAAATTGCCATCCATTAGCTTGCAACCCCAGGATTGCCAAAGTCATAACATCATGTAGGTCAATAGCATAGAAAACACATGCTTCGTTGCACGATATATAGCTCCCACTTGCCAAGTTGCTTGCTTTCAACATCTTATGACACCTGACACTACGGCTTAGCGGCAGCAAAATGGATAAAAATAATAATTATCCATTCATATTATTATATCTACTAAAAACTAGATCGATAATGAATTTTTTAAAAATGAGTCAAATATGAATAAGATCCATATTGTCTACTGAAAAATAGATACTTAATGAATAATCAATGGATTTAACTTTTATAAAATTATTCTAAACTAACATCGTAAGAAGATCAATTTAAGCTGAAACAAATTAAAAATAGGAAACAACTAGTAACTACAATTTAAGATGTGTAAACCTTTTAGCTATAACTATTTTATACAAATAATTTTAAAACTCTATCAATAGAGCATAATTATTGAATATTATATATATATATATTATTTATATATTTTGGGACCTAAGTATTTTGGGGGCCTAAAGCCATTTCTTTAGTGGCCTTAGGCTCCAACCAGCCCTATTTTGCAAAGACTCAAATTGACGGTTTGTCAAATTTAGAAGACTAGAAATTCACCCATTTTCTAGCCGTATTAAATAAGGCAGATCGAATATTTTATCAGTTCATATATTACCCATTTTCGACCCGTCCATTTGCCACTTTGCTACCAACCATTTGCACCTTATCTCCGTCTCTCTAAAGAGAATTGAGGCTCCATCATTTCTCTCAATATTGAGTCATAGAGGTTTTGGACCGAAAGGGGAAGCCAGCAGTATTCAACTTACTATGGACCACTTAGTTTACCAGATTTGATCACAATACCGTACGCTGACAGATATAGCTCACTAGAGTCTCCTGACTTTCATAATGTACATTTAAGCTATATATATACACATATAATATAAAATATTTATACTGTGATTGCAATTTAACAAGTTATTGTAGGTTATTATTCTAATATTTAGGTTATATATATCATGTCAGGGATAAAGCTAGAGCCTAGAAGGTTAATTACAACTTGTATGGATGGTTGTTACCTATTGTATTATGTCGTATTGTTACTTTTACTACGATGTTTGTTTTAGTTGTTACTTAAATTTTATTGTATCGTATAGTACAATCTGTCATTACGTAACGACAATATGTGTCACTTTATGTAACGACCGATTTGGTATAGCCGTGTCGTTACTTTATCTTTTTCTCTCATCTCACCCTTCATTATTATTATATAATTTTATTTTATAATTTATCCTACCTTTTTACATAACAATTTTATCCCGTATCATAATTTTTCTTTATAATATTGTAAGTTTTTTCTTCATATTGTTGGTGCATGATATCATGAAACAACATCAAACGATAGAATCTATCCCGCCTTAAAGCTCATTTTCTTATATACGAAAGGTTTTTACTAATTAAGCCCAGCCTAGAGGATGGCTAAAAAAGGAAAAACCATAAAAAAGAGAAGTGTGATAAATCTTGAAAGATATGGAGAATTTTGCCCACGAGCTCATGGTCAAGAGTACAAATCAAATAAAGCTGCAGGAGGATCTTTTTAGAAGGAGAACTGTGGGGAGTGCGGTGAAATGTTCTGCAGATGAATGGTTCAACTTGTAGGATCCAGGCCAAATATAGTACTTACCAATTAAAATCACGCCCAGAAGATACTGATAACCACCAAGATCTTGAATGATTGGAAAAATCATATCCTCCATTCATGTCAGTCTAAAAGTTAAACTCCCCATTTACTCTAGTAAATAAATTACTGCGCCGTACATCTTTTCTAACTCCACTCTTGAACGGTTAAAAAAAAAATAATATAAGTTCTATATAAGTATTAGTTCCATATACATAAAAAAAAAAGATTTTACACTATCAGGTCATGAAAAGATAATTATGGGTAATTATTTATAAAACATTAAATGATAATACGGGGAGCCTTGACGTAACTGATAAAGTTGTTGCATGTATAACCAGGAGGTCACGGGTTCGAGCCGTGGAAACAACTTCTTACAGAAATACAGATAAGACTGTGTTCGGTAGACTCTTGTGGTCCAGCCCTTCCCCGAACCCGCGCAAAGCAGACTGCCTTTTTTTTTTTTTTTAAAAAAGAAGATAATCTTTTAGAAAAAAGGAAGTGATCTTCTAATTTTTTTTTAAAAAAAAGATGATAATCTTTTAGAAAAAAGGAAGTGATCTTCTAAAAAGGGTAAAAAAACATTCACATTTTTAGTGCATATCCAAATATCAAATACTATAAGAGTATCCATTGAAGACAATTAGTTGATTTTATCTTATGATTGAAAAGCAGGGGAACTCTCTTTGTTTCTCTATTTAGTGAAGAGATATTTTCCCCATTTTTTGCTTTTAAGAATATGGCCTAAGGAGTAATGAAACTCATACAAGACCATCGTCAATTTGCCTAAGTCTTAATAGGAAATTATCAATGAACACATAAGATGATCTAAATACCACTAGCTGATACAAACACCACAGTTAATAAGTGAATATCAACCATGCATGATAAATATGGAAAGGATAAGACAATTTTATGATTTTATCTCAACTAAATATGGAATAAACTCATCTCAAATTTAATTTCGAGAATAATTATCTTTTATCATTCGTAACAAACGAGCAGTGTATCTTTGGCTGTCCTTTTACCTAAACTCAACTCGTGAAAAACTGTTACAATAACAAATTGAAGTAGAGAGTACACACATAGTAGGGACAGGTGTACTGGGGTAACCCTATTTACCAAGAATACCTTTCCCTCAATCTTCTCTCACTTCCTATTTTCCTATAAAAGAAGCTTTCTACACTCCTACACTTCAATAGGTTAACTCCTCCAAATATCTATTTCTAACATAGACCTAGCACCCTTCCTTCAACCACTCCCTCCTCCCCCCCCCCCCCCC
>ML394887.1:9228-21846 GCA_005239525.1 Nicotiana knightiana | reverse complement strand
GGTAAATCCTCCACCCTCCCCTCAAACCCTAAAAAAAAAAAAATTCCCTTTATTGGTCCTGAGAGAATTAAACGGTACTGTAAAATGTAAATTTAGGGTAAGGATTATAGAGGAAGTGGGCAAAAAAAGGGTGATAATTGTTGACAGAAGATAGAGAGCACTGATGATGATATGCTAATTAAACTTGTGCAGCAAAAGCATCTCAATTCATTTGTGCTCTCTATGCTTCTGTCATCACCTTCAGCCAACTATCCCTCTCTTCTCTTAACTTCATCTAATTTTCCTCTTTTCATTCTTCTGTTTTCTTGAAATTTATTTCATATTTCGTATATGTATTTTATGTCGAGGGTCTTTCAGAAACAGTTTCTCTAGCCTTAGGTAGAGGCGAAGTATGCGTACACATTACCCTGAAATTATGTTGGGTTGTTATTGTATATGTGTTTTATGTATATAGTCAAATTCCAGATGTTTCTCATCCCATGACATATTTCTTTAATCTGCTACTAGTGTATAGGTTCTCATTCTCCGGAGATTTACCTAAAGATGAAAGCAAAAATTCTATAAAATGAAAGATTTTGAAATCTATTTGCATGATTAATTTACATAATTGGAGATTCCTTTTGCGGCTGTCTCTTACTTTGCAAACTTTTTAGAAGCAAAATTTGAAAATGAAAGTTATTGCTCATTATTTACCCTAATTCGATTGTTTATATATTTTTCTCTTTATGTTTCACCAGAATATTGACTTTCTAACTGTTTGATTAATTCTTGAATACTGTACTTACTCTATCTTGTGAATTCACCTATGCTTTTGCAGCTATTGCTAGATCCAAAGACAAGCACTCAAGGGACATTTCTGAGGAATGAGATGTTATGTAAACCCTCTACTCTTTCTCTCACTTTTGTATTATTCAAGTTATAATCAAAATTTAATATTGTGTGTGTATTTATATGTGTATATGTATGTGTGTGTATATATAATTATGTGGGGGGGGGGGGGGGGCATGAAGTTCATCAAATAGACTTAATAAAAGATTGTCTATTAAAATTAAGCTTTTTACTTATTTGCATTTAGAGTTTAATTAGAAATAGACTAATTATCCCCTAAATACGGACTCTAATTTTAGCTGGAAGTACTACTCTTTTATGTCTTTGATAGATATGTTTCCTAAAGTAATAGGCACTATTGGTCCTATGGCATATGATAATGGACTTTGTAAGGCTAAAATATCATGTGATGTTAAGGATTTAATGTATTCACATGTTTGTTATAGGCGTCCACACTTTTATGGTTTAACCAAACAAATTCAAATCTGGTGAGACAAATGAAAAGCCGATCAATCAGAGTATTTGTTAAATATATAGTCTCTAGAAAAACATGAAAGTAACAAAATTAAAATGGAAAACAGGAAGGCTTAATCTCTGGACAATTAGTAAATATAGTAGAACTAAAATAAGGAAGGTACACGTGATAATTTTATGCATAATTATCATCACATGTAAACTATTTTCTTCATATTTTACAGCAAGTTACTTATGTGTTATTCCTAAAGAAAAATAAATTGAAGAAAGTAAGAAGGTTAAAGAGCAGAAGACCTCAACATATTTCGCATCCAGAAGTTAAAAACAATGACAAATAGAGTGGTTTATTTAGCAAAATAGATGGGAAAAAGCTAACTGTTTGAACTTCCTTACCACTCATATAATTGGAGCTAACACAGAAGCTGGTTGGAGTTCTTTTACTACTCATATAATTGGAGCTGAAATAGAAGCTAGTTTGACAGAAAGCTTATATAATAAATGTTTGATTCTTGGGCAAAATAGAAGCTGGTTCTAGTTCTTTACCACATACGAAGGTGTCCCATGAAGCTTAACTAGTTATACTCTTGGGCAAAGTTTATGTACAAATTCTATCCTTAAACCTTTGTTTTACTTTAGTTACTATTGTTGCTTTTCATTTTCTTGAGCCGAGGGTCTATTGAGAGGCTGACTATCTACCTGTACAAGATAGGGTAAGGTCTGTATATACACTACCCCTCTCCAAGTCTCTTTTTTCATTTTACTGGGATAAAAGATATATGTAGGTTAGTTGTTTTATTTCTCATCATTCTAATCAATTATTAAAGATGTTGAGATTATGTACCTTTGTTCATCTTTCCAATAACCCCCCCCCCCCCCCCAACAAATATATATGTACTGCAGGTGTACATTGTTGGGGCAATATATGGTAATTAAGGGACTCATGATGAAGTGAATATTATTTCTGAAAGAATACTTGGATGAAGCATTTCAATTGATAATCCAATTTTTGACAAATGAAGAACCCTCATTTCATATTGTCCTTAAAACAATTTCAGCTCTGGCTGAAACTGGTGGTGATCCAGAAATCCAACGTTAAGTGTTTTTAGGGCTCATTAATCATAGGCAATCTAGGATTTCTTGAATATGGATGCACCACTAAAAAGAATAGAAAAAAAAAGTAGTAAGTGGGAATCAACCCTCCTCAAGGTAAATAATTTAATATTCAACTAAGTGCATCATTCAATTTTTTTGGAACAGGGTGCCTACAGATAATATTAGACTAATTCTAGAAAACATTTACATAAAATACCTAATTTGATAGTGAGAGCATGGGTTGTGTCCACGATTGGGGCTATAAATCCGCCCCTCATTAATTATTACCTCCCACCTTCACGCCACTTTTAAAAACATCCCAAATTTGTACTTGTCCTTTTAATAACTAAACTTGCCAGGTTCTACCCTGGGATGATATTGAGGTAGTAAATCTTTGATCAGCTTACCACTATATGTATTCAGTGAAGTACTTCCCACTATATGCATAAATTCTGAAGTACTTCCCACTTTATAGATGTGCATGAGGTGTGTGCAAAGATAGTTACTCCCTCCGGTCCACAATAAGTGATTTTTTGGCTGTTTTCACACAGATTAAGAAATCTACCTTTTAACATTAATTAGTAATGAAATTGACCATATTAACCTTTACTATCTCTTCACATAAACACTAATAACATATACTCCAACAGCAATGTAGGAAAAAAAGTAATTAATTCATTCTTAAAATCTGAAAAAAATCAAATATTTTGAACCACAAAAAAGAGGCCAAAAAACCACTTATTGTGGACCGAATGGAGTATGAGATAAATAGGGTAAATGCATAATTAAGCTGAGAGTCCTACTACAGATATGACCAAAGTTAAAGGGATTTGAAACTTTTACTTTTGAATATCTACATATTCTGTTGGTGAGTCTCTTGCGTAGATTTGGACGCTCATGTCACAGGCCGACGTATTCTCACACTCTTATCTCAATTGATTAGACAAAAGATAATATATTTGTGTAGGCAAGCATGAAAACTCAAGATATTCCAATTGAACGATTAAAATTACAATAGGCGGGAAATTCTCCAATGGAGAATGAAGGAGAAGGTTAAAATTGTAACGAGAAAACTAATGTTTGCTATACACCCTATTGGGTAAAGATTTGTTTTTGCACAGTGGTGAGTCTGAGATTTGTTTAGCTTCATATGCTCTAACAGTGTAACAATTTTAAAAATACACGAGTAAGGCAAAAATTAAATTAAAATGTTAGTATATATATAAATTAAATCCTACATAATTCAACCCACGTCATCATTGAGCGGATGATTTTTTATTGCGATGTGATTTGTCCTCAATGGAAAAGAAAAAACATAAACAAAATGCATGTGTGTATTAAAAAAAGAATTCCTATCGGCTATTGGTCAATCTTTTGGGAGCAACGAGACAAAATGGTCATTCCAAGATTAAGAAGACTAAATTTGAAGTATTCACAAAGTTATTACCTCCCAACACGTAGCTTATGATTGCTCTCCATATTGGAGAACAAAGTTTTGTCAAATTGATTTGTGTCACTTTATCTATACTGAAGGACAGAGTACTGGTCAGTCAAGAAGTAGCATTTTTAAAAGAATGAAAGTAGTAGAAATGAAGATGTTGAAATGAATATTCGAATATATTAAGGTTGGATAAAATTAGGAATGAAGATATTCGGGCGAATGTGAGCGTGGCTCCCATGAAAGACAAAATGTGGTAAGCGGCGCTTAAATGGTTCAGGCACGTGCAGAGAAGAAGCCTAGATGCCCTGGTAAGGAGGTGCGACCCGTTAGCCTTGGCGGGTATGAAAAGAGGTAGATGGAGGCCTAGAAGTATTGGGGAGAGGTGATCAGGCAAGACATGAGACTACCATCTCACTGAGGATATGGCCCTGGATAGGAAGTCGAGCATTAGGGTTGAAGGTTAGTAGGTAGTTAATCATTTTTCCTACTTTGTACCGGGCGTAAGACTAGTAGTGTCTTGTTTAAATATGCTAGTGGTACATGTTGTGTTCATACTATTTCTCGGCTCCAATATTTTTTAGTACCTTATCATTGTTACTGATTATTGATATGGCTTGTTTCACTTATTTTTCTTATTCTTAAGTCGGTAATACTATCTTTTTGGCTTCTGTTGATATTACTGTTTTATTGTCTCTTTTCATCTTCTTGTGTGAGAGATCTATCGGAAACAACTTCTCGTTCCTCTAAGGTAAAGATAAGGTTGGCGTATACACTATCCTTTACAGACCCTACTTGTAGGATTATACTGTATTATTGTTGTGTCCATACTGATGGAACAAAAGAGTCGTATTCCTGTCAACCCTGCATTAGTTCCCCATTCACATATATCTAGTGATTTCCTGTCTAAATTCAGATCCTTTAAGTTACATGGACAGTCGGATGCTTTTGTGCTGCCAATTGATTATGATTTATTCATCACATTCTAATAGCACGAGATTCATTAACTTCCTTTTTTTTTTTTTGGAGTAATATTTCCTTGTTTTGATAGTAGTATTGGATTTGGGAATATTGTGGATTTAGTAATTTTTTTTTAAATTTCTCCATATTTGAAATGAGACAAGATGCGCCGACACGGCAAATCAAACTAGTACAAGAGGAGAATTTCATGTCCATGTCATGTGGTAGCCAATCAGTAGTCGAAAGCTGTAGCCATGAATTATGACATCTCATCGGCTAACATTATTACTAACCTTCATTCGTAATTGTATCTAATTAATAACGTACATCTCCCTATTTATGAATGATCTTACTTGAGGATGAATATCATATACTCCTTCCGATTTAATTTATATGCATTTATCTTCTTTTTAATATTATTTAAAAAATAAAGAATTCCTTTTTAAATTTTAAAAAATTTAAGTTGAACTTAAACCTTATAGCTATATATGTTTAGACATATTTAACATCATAAGTTGAAAATTTATGGTGAAAGAAAGATGGTGCATCTGTCTCTCTTAACCATATATATCTTGTATTGTGGCTATTAATGATTATATTGTGCTTCAAGATTTTTTATGCTTCTATCTTATTTTATAATTATCTTCCTAAACTGGATGCATGCATATGTTAAAGTGTAGCGTAGTTATAGATGCATGATTATCACAATTTTGATCTACATTCACTTATGTATACGTTCAGAATCGCTAATTAACAGAGAATCAAACCTTTTTAATGTCAGAGAAATATCCTATTATCATTTTAACGGCTGTAATGTGACCGTAAGAATAATCTTGTAGCTAACTCAAACTTAAGCATCGACTCTTTGGTATATAAAAAGAATTCGAGAAAATAATTGTACCCATTTTAAGGAAACAAATAAACACACAACACGCACGCACACACAGATAAAGGAGGAAGAATCTGCATAATTATTTCAAACAAGGGAGAGTTTAATTTCTTACCTGAACAAGAGTGGTGAAATTAACCTTCAGAAAAGAAGTAGCTAGCTTGGTTTATTTATTTTCAGTCAACATTTACCATTCATTGTACTTTTCCTCCGCAAAGACACACATTCTTGGTGATATTTGAGGTTAGAGGAGGCCGATGAAGACGGCAAAAGCAAAAGCCAAGTGAAATGTCAGAATCTGAAAAACATAAAGACATAAAATATTGGCAGAATGTTAGTCGGTCCATCTGTGTGGACAAAAAAAATTATAATAAAAATGAGTACGAATTTTAAATGTTATTTTTATACCACAAATAAAGAAGCACATTGATTTTTTTTGAGTATACGTGAATTTTAAGAATAATAATTAAAATTTTGAAATAAATTAAATCCTGAAAACGTTGGCTATTTGAGAGAAAAGGGGAGGGAACACAGAAAATATAGAGACTTTGAAGGGAAAAGGTTAAGGAGAGTAACATAAAAAGTTAGAATATTTTTCGAAAAGAGTTTTGATTCACTAAACAAACAAAAAGGAAAAAATAATAAAACAACTCATTTTGGATGAAAATATTTTGTGAATTAGTAGTAGTATTAAACATTTGAGGATGTTAGGGAAGGGAGATCATAGAGATTTGTGCGAAAGCGAAAAAGAAAAGGTTAAAGAAGAGGAATTCGAGTTGTCAAAAGTCATAATACAGAGCAAGCTTATCCAAACAGTTGCAGACTCTGCTATTGGCTATATTCCACGGTCCAGTACATGCTCATGCTATATGTAGGGCTCCCTTCGGTCAGCTTGAGTTCTATGACCAAAGATTTTCACCGCTTTCTTAAGATATACCTCAGCGGTGGGCATAAAATCTGAAAAATCGAATTCCAATCGAATCGAATTAATTCAATATTTCGATTTTCGGTATTTCGATCTAATTCAGTATAGAAATTTCAGTTTTTCGGTATTTCGATGCGATACACAGTATTGAATTTTTGATATTTCGGTATTTCGATAAATACCGAAATACCGATTTTTTTTTTTTTTTACGATTTGTTTTTAAAGCGATCCGCTAGGCATGAAGCTCTTTGTTTTTAAATTCTATTGCTATCAATTGTCCATACTTCGATTTGTAATTCATGATTCTCACTTTGGCTTTCACATTTCTCTTTATATTTTTAATCTCACGATCTGTTAAAACTTGACAAAATGAGAAAATATCGGATTCAAATTTCTACAGTCTAATGATATTGACGAAAATCTGATACAAAGAGATTGAATCCATTAAAGTCCTTGTTCCTTTTCATCTCCAAATCTCCTATGTAACAGGAATTTAAAAATAAAAAGGAAGTCTCGGAAAGGTCGATTTGGAAAGATTACCAAAATATTGGTTGCATAGTACCATATTTCTTTAGGAAATTATATTGTGCTTCTCTATCTTTGGAGTAAGAGTGCGAGTCTGCGAGACACGATTATGCTTGTGTTACGTGTAACATGAGAAAAGATTATTTTGCTTCAAACTTGCATCTCTCTGTACTCTGTAGCAATTATATATTTTACAGATATATAATTAACAAAATAATGATTTTGTTTCGTACTTTTTGCCCTCTTTTTTTTTACATATTTATTATCTGCAATCTATTTTTGGTATTGTCTTTATATATTTTCAACCCGAAAAGCTACAGATTTGAATAGACAAAAGCTTTATAACATAGATTTGGTTTAAACCGAAACCGAATCGAAACCGTATCGAACCAAAATAAGAAATATCGAACCGTATCGAAATATTTTGGTACAGTATTTGGTATATACAATTGATAAACCGAATACTGAAATACCGAACCGAAATTCTTAAATACCGAACCGAAGTATCAAATGCCCACCCCTAATATACAGTAATTTTTTAGTATTAGCTTTGTTCGCAAACCATTAAAAACGACCGTGTACTCAAAGTTGACTAATTAAGTAAATACCGAAAAGGGCAAGCTTCACAGTTCTAGTTACTAAATAAATACTCCCTCCAATTTTATGTGGGCAATATTCTGTTAGTTTGTTCTATGAATAATTCGAACTAAATTGATCAAAAAACCTGATGCTTTTTAGGTTTGATTTGATTTTAATTTTAAATTTTAAAAATTAATTAAATTTGGTTTAGTTTTAATTTTAATTAAAAAATAACTGAAAGTTGAACCAAATCGATTATAGAAGTAGCTATTTTAAATTTATTACTACACACACACATATATATATATATATATATATATGTATATTTTTATATAAAGTTTCTAAAATTTTATGGTTCATATTAGTCGTTTATATTTGTAGTTTAATTTTTTTAGTATTATAGCAATCTAATTCCTTGTCTTTACATTCTAGTTTGATTGGTACTTTTCTTTTGCTAAGTACAAGAATTTATTTTATGTTAAAAATAATTGACTTTTAGTTGAGTACTTAAATTATTCATCACTTGTTGATTCAATTATCATCAATATATCTTGGTAAATAATAGATTTCTCAAAAATCAATTGGTTTGATAATGTTACATTGAAAGTGTAGTCTTCGGAATATGTGTTTGGTAGTGTATGTCTCATATTTAAGAAATAACCGATAAATAATCGAAAAATCGATCAAGACCGACAAAAACCGAATCGATAAAAAACCGACTTAATTGATTTGATTTGGTTCCAATATTAAAAAAAATCAATTTACTTGGTTTGATTTTTTTTTTGAGAAAAATTGATTCAAATCGAACCATGAACACCCCTAAGAATAATAACTTTTTAAATTTAAAATAATTCAACTTAACTTTTACATTTAACTTTTAATGAAAAGTTTTTTCAACTAAAAAAATGTTATAAAAGGTTTAATATCACAAGTCTTAAATATCTTATTAACCATGATATGTTTCATGATTATAAATTTTGTAAGTTTTATTTTTTTCGTTAAATTCTGTATCTACTCAAACTTTATAACATAAATTAAAACGGACAAAGATATACGGAGGTGGTCCTCTAACCTATTTTACTCTCTCTGATATTGTCAGATATGTAGGGGGAACCAATAGTCAAAATCAATCGTGAGGTATAAATTTCCACTCACTATATCTGGAGCAACCGTATGTTTGTCCCCTTGACCACCATTCATCACACTATATTATGAGCCCATTTGGATATAAGAAATATTTTTCTTTTTCTCTAAAATTTTATTTTTTTTAAAATCAGCATTTGTTCATAAAATTTTCAATTTTTACCTAAAAATATATTTTGTAAATTTTTAAAAAGTTCAAAAAATTATTTTTCAAAAATTTTACTCACAAAACTTTAAAAACAACCAAAAATTATATTAGTAACCAAACGCAACTCGAAATTTTAAATACTATTTTCACTTGAAAACGTTTTCACCTTTTTTTGGAATTTTACAATTGTTATGTCCAAACGCTCACTATAAGTGGGAAGCCTCAAAGTTAAAGTTAAATTACTAAATTACCCCCTACAAGTTGAATGACTATTTTAAGCCTGCTTAGATACTATTTCTATAAGCTTTTTGTACCAAAAACATGTTAGGAAAATAGTGGATATGCCCTATGTCCAATCTCATATTTGATGATTTGAACATATTTTTGTAAATATTATTTGATATAAAAATATATGGCATTTGATATTCTTTTACCATTGTTATTAATTGCTTGATTAATTTGATAAGGTCCTTGATTAAATTTTGAGACTTGACATTGTGATGGAGATCGTGATAATGAGAGTTAAATTTCTTATAATTTAATTTAAATTGTTCTTGATCGTAGAATTATTAATTTTGACATTAGTAATCCGGTTAGATCAATATTTATGTGATTGTCTTTATGGGATAAAGATTAGTTGATCCCATTAAGTAAATCACATAGATAGATGATGCATATAGAGATATGATCATGGAACCGACTCATTTAGTAATTCCTAATAGTTAGAATTACCATAAAATGTCAATAGGATATTCTCTTGAAGAATGTGATGTAAGAGTTTCCTTTGACTTGAGATCGCCATAGTAATTGACGAGTTATTTATTGTGCTTTGATACTAGATACTATGACCCTAGGACGATAGTTGAAAAGATAATGGATACGATTAAATACTTGTAGAATTAGTGATTGGCCAAGATGGAATCTGTCAACTCTTTGTAATGAGTTTAAGCTCTATGTTGTCATGAATTATAAACAACCAAATTAAGACATTGGTCAGTGCAATTGAATGAAAGAAGAAAAGAGATTCTTAGGTCATTCAATGGTCGATTATATTTGACTTGAAGTCATAGTTGGTCGCCTATTAGGATTTGACAGTTAAACCATATCCTAGGGTGACTCAGAGCTATAAGGACAGAAGGAATTATTACATTATTCTTTTATTGGTTCTTGAGAATAAATTGTATACTTCATTCTATCTGCTTGTCAAAGAGTGTTGTTAGACACCACCCTTGATTAGTATATCGACGTGATCAATTTATTACTGGCTTAGTACTGAACCTATGAGGTCGTACACTAATGCGTGTTCTGATATTTACTAAAGGGTTAATTACTTTATTATTTGATAATTAAATTAAAAAATTTAATTAGTCAAGTAAACTTAGTTATTAGTCCAAATAAAATATTATTATATTCTTTACTAGTACACAAATATAATTAATATTGTGAAAGAATTAAAATTTTCCATTTGGAATAGAAAAATAAATTATTTCTCTTAGCTAACATAGCTATCCGTCAGAAATAGTTGCATTCCATTGCAGGCTACTATAGAGGCATATAATTTTCCGGGTGTTAAGAAAGATAGATGATGCATGCATTGGGCACAAGTATATGTCAGTTCCGTAGATCAAGGCTTTCAAGGACTCCTGAGTTGGTGATTTGTCACCAGGCAGCACATTACACATTAGCAGATGGATGCTATAAATTCCTCCGAAAAATCATAAAATACTGTGCGGCCATACAATATACTCTAAATTCTCGTTGTCGAGGATATATATATATATATATATATATATATATATATATATATAAAGTATCCAATTTGAAATTAATTGTAAATTCCATAAGAGACGCCAAGTTATGGAATTTGAACTTTGCAAAATATTAATTAATGACTTATAAGAAAATCCAATATTGAATTGGATCTAGCATTATTACAATTCCAACTTTGACGTTGGACTACATGGAAAGTCCAAGTACAATTCGGCAGAATCAAACCCATTAAGAATGGGTTACCGATTTTTATTTAGAAAAATTCCAAAAGTTATTTTTTAATAAATTCTTATCCTAAGTAAATCATTACCTCAACCAATTTTTTTTTTATATAGGTGATGCTATATCTATATAAAGGGTTATGGAGCCGCAAGCAAGTCTTGAGAAGAAAATCACTTTGTGAAAGTGAGAGTGCAACACAAGCCAAGAGAGAAAATATCATTACAAGAAAAATATTTCTTGTTCTTCTATCTTTGAGTTGAGATTTTTGAGAAAAATTTCAACACAATATTTCATTTAATTTGTGCACGGTTTCATTGATCAAAGAGTTGATAGCAAAGATCGGTCTCAGTGTGTGAATATGCATAGAGTTTTCGCACTATCGAAGAAATTTTGAAACGAGACTTTCTTAACCAGATGAATCTTAGATTCGATTTTTGATATGTAAATAAATTTAAACACAAAATTTTTTTCCTAAATTTGTTATTGTCTTCCGCTGCATGTTACGAACATCTACATGAAATTCCACAAAACATTTTCTATAAATGATAAAGTTTTACAATAATGAATCACGTAACTAGGTATAGACACTGGTGGATTAATTGTTTTATAACTGCCACTTACTACAACCTATTCAATGCGTAGAATTGCTTTTCAACTTCCTATAACTATTCAGTGTATTGGAGTTTTTTTTAATTCCACCGGTGGCCGTTTATAAACTTACATATTACCAAACTATTGAACCATTACAGTTCCATAGCATTTGTCTTTGAGTTATCTTCTGGGAGTTTCACTACTCATGCTTCTTCTTTGTCACTATAGTCATCTTGAATGTGATTGGCTCGTTTATATGTCAGCTTCATGAATTTTATTAATATTAATCATCTATCAGATCTGCTTAACAATCTAATTACACTACTAGAATTCGGGAAAAAAACGATCAAACTTTAGCGATCAAAGTTGGTTTGTCGCGAAAAGCGATCAAAGTTGGTCGCTAAACTAGCGAAAATAATAAAATAAATAGTTGAAACAAATTAGCGACCAAGGTTGGTCGCTACTTAGTCACTACTTTAGTCAAAATGTTGACTGGACTGGTCAGACTTGCTTGGTCAAATGTTTACTGAGATTAGCGACCAATGTCGGTCGCTAAAATGGGACCCACCTACAAAATTTTAATAATTATATTATTATTTTAAAAAATTATAAAATATAAATATATATAATTTAAAATATGCGACCAACGTTGGTCGCTAATTAAAGGGTAGGTAGATAGCGACCAACTTTGGTCGCTAAATTAAATTCATGTATAATTAGCGACCAAAGTTGGTCTCTATTCAGGTCAACAATGATCAAAATTAAAAATCACTTTTGTATATACTATCAAAATAATATAAATGTAAGCCGTTAATACTTTTGTAATAGTACTACGACGCGTGCGTGTGTGTGTATATATATATATATATATATATATATATATACTTACGCTATATTATGCACTAAGTATAAGTGTATTAGGTAATATTATATCGAATGTAGCTTTTATATATATATATATATATATATATATATAATTAATTTGTACAATAAATTATTTATAAAACATGAATTAAAATTATAAAAATAATAAA
>MDKJ01345717.1:0-33994 GCA_005239525.1 Nicotiana knightiana | reverse complement strand
TATATATATATATATATATATATATATATATATATATATATATATATATAACGATATCAAGGTATTTAAAGTTACAGGGTGTAACAAATGGATCCATGGATACTATATAAAGAACAAGGAGATAGAAACTATGAAGACACCTGCACAAGCAAGTTGGCTTGTGAGGAAAATCTTTGATGCTAGGAAGTGGTTTAACAGCAAGTTTCAGGTAGAGCTGGGAAAATGCAGCAAAGGGAACACATTCAGTATTAAGGCAGCTTACCTATCCTTTCAACCACAATATCAGAAAGTTTGGACAAATCTCACTATGAAGGCAAGACAGATTCCTCGACATCAATTTATCTTATGGCTAGCTGTAAGGCAAGGCTTGCGACAGTTGACAGACTAGCAAAATGGAAAATAAGTGTACCACAAGAATGCGTGCTGTGTACTAAGGGAAGTACAAAATCTATGGAACACTTGTTCTTTGAATGCAACTACGCGAAAGGAATCTGGAGTTCCCTACTAAAATGGATGCATGAAGATAGGGTTATCAAGACATGGAGTAAGGAAATACAGTGGATGGCAAACAAATGCAGAAGAAGCAGAACCAAAAGTCAGATTATGTCATGGTTATTTGCTGCAACAGTGTATGGGATGCATGAAGATAGGGTTATCAAGACATGGATTAAGGAAATACAGTGGATGGCAAACAAATGCAGAAGAAGCAGAACCAAAAGTCAGATTATGTCATGGTTATTTGCTGCAACAGTGTATCATGTTTGGAGCAAAAGAAATGCAAGAAGGTTTCAAAATGAAGAGAAAAGGAGTCAGCAGAGACTTAAGGAAATTAGCCTCCAATTGCATATTAGAGGACAAAGTTATACCAAATGGAAGAAGATTTTGAAAAGTCTAAATAGTTATCCTAGCTTATGATTGTATAATTATCATTTTAGCTAGATAAAGATAGAGTAAACTAGCTCTCGAGTCCAAATAGATCTAGAGCTGTAAATATGCATACTTGGTTAAATAAAAGTTTTTTAATTTGACCAAAAAAAAATTGAGATAACTTTGCAATAATAACTCAGATGTGCATAATTACTTGATTTTACACGAAAATGACCTTTTATATTTTTATAATATTAACTAATTATTTTGAATAATTTTCATACACAAATAGCATTTTATCATTTATTAGCTATTTTTATAAAATATTTTATCAAATTAATTGAGTATTTAACAAATAACCTATTTTAAACTAATTTTCGGACCCAGCCCAATACCCTAACCTTACCCATAACCAAACCCAATAACCCAATTTCTATAACCCGCCCAATCCTTAGATTTAATCCTGGCCGTTGATCTCGGAAGATCTACGGGCCAGGACAATCTTTCTTTTTTTAATTAACCCATAACCCCCAAACCCTACTCATTTCTAAAAATTCGCCGCCCCCTAAATCCCTTCCTCCTCTCTTCTCTCTCAACCTCCCCTAACCCTAACCCTCCGTCACCTGAACCCCCTTCGATTCATGGTTTATTCCTTCGATTCTAGGCCTTATCTGGCCTCCTATCTCTACTGGATGTTCGACTTCCATGTTATTTGACAGAATCTCAAAGAGATTCGAACAGACCTGGTTCGAGTCCCTCTGTCTCTTGGTGAATCCGTCTGTATTCACCCATTGTTTGTGAGTATTATTATTTTTTGTGTTTTCATGGCTTTAAATCTCCGGTCTAAAACTCGATTTTTCTACCTCTGTTTATTTTTGTACAAACTAACTATTTCTGGCAAATAGGTTCAGATCTTTTGATATCTGAAGTGTTTGGAGTTTGTTTAATAGTTTTTATTTAAGATTCTTTCGTTTTACCACTATTATCAACTGATTTCATTTTTTCCCTAAAGCTAGGGTTTTGATTCTCAATATGGTTTCTGAAAATGTTTAAAAAAATGTGTTTAAATGCTCAACCCCGACCTCTCTCCTTTACTGTTCGACTAATTACTTTGCTTGAGTTTTATCTCCGTGTTTCGATATGCTTAAGGTTTTCCATTATTCGATTATTTATCTCACTGTTCTTGCATTCACTTTGGCTCTATTAAGTTAACTAATTAATTGATTTACATGCCTAATTAGGGTCTGAAACTGTGCTTCTTTTCAAACTGATATCTCTCTGAAAGGTTTTATCTATCCTTTCCTTATATGTGATTCGTAATTAGTACTACCTTCCTTAATTATATTGCTGGCTTGATTTCTGGGTTTTGATTATTTTGACTGACCTCTAATTGATTTGCTACTTATCTTATTTAGCCTCAATCCTGTCTACTGATTTACCCTGTGAAAGACTCTCCTTAATTTAAGTTTTACTTGTTTTTAATTATTCCCGTTAAACCCTAATTGACTGATTAATTGATGTTGCATGCCTTATTTGTGTGCAATTGATTTTCCTTGCCTTATTTGGTTTACTCTACTATGTGTTATATAAACTTTTCATTGTTCTGATTTTAAAACACGACAAAACACACACAAACTCTTACTCATACACTCTCAAATGTAGTTCTCTCTTTTACTTCCACTTGTTGCACTGTCTAGCCGACTGAAAGCCAAGGCTAGACTCTTGGATCCTATTTGCCTTCACTTTCCTGTTGCTAACTTTTAACTGGTATGCCCCTATTTCTGTTATCATGTCCTATTCAATATGCTATGTAGTCGGTCTACTATAGACACCAACATGCCTCTGACTGCCTTATATTCTTGTTTATTGCTCTCTTAACAAGCATGCCTAAACTCTTGTTAATTTTTCCTGTCCTATATGTTAGTATGATTAGTGCACTTTAGCATATTCATGTTCTATCCATGACACTTGTTTACTTATTTCTCAACTAGCATGCCACAAATCCTGTCCTGTTTTATGTGTTGATAATTTACCTTAACATGTTCCTAATCAACTCGTGATTTCTGTGTACCTCTTTCAAGAATAATGTGCTTTAAATTCCTTCTATCTTTTTATGACTATCTGATCAGTCACTTAATTTCAGCATGTTTTTCTCTGTTTGATACATGTCTATATGATTCCACATGGTAATAGTTAATGAACTAAGTTAATTCCAGCAATGTGAAACTTTGTTTGACTTAATTGTGACCCTATTCTGCCTGTAATTCAAGGTTCCTATTCTTGTTGTGACTATTGGCACCTAATATGACTCTGTTCTATTTGTGATCTTGTAACTTATTTCTATGAACTTCTAAATAAAACTATTTTCCTACAATTATCTCCTACTCTTATAGACTATTTTCAACTACTACTCTTAGATATCTAGGGTCCTTCCCACCCCCTCCCCCCAAGTGTGAGCACTGCCTAGGAGTCCATGAGACTCCTCCGAACTCTGACACATTGGGGCTGGCCTTCCAAACTTGTTTACTAAACTGTTTCTTTGAAAAGGTTCTGGTGTGAGCATTGTCTAGGGTCTCTAAGGCCCTTGAAAACTTTGACACACCAGAAACCCAGTTGTGTTACTATGAACTGCTGGTGTACTCCAGATTTGACTGAAGGCCTGGCTTCCAGGTTGACTTTGGGCCTGCCAAGGCTCCCTATAGTATAGTGATTTTTATCATGTAATTCATTTGCATTGGTCTGTAATAATAATCCTTGTAAAACAGATATGGGGTTATTAGTAAAAGTTGGGAGGGATTTTTATATATATTCTTGTTGGGTTCGAGTAGAAATCATGCCTATAGGATTATTGTGATTATTTATGTGCATTAGAGACCATGCCTATAGGACTTATCTCATTATTTGTAGTCCTGAATTTCATACCTGCATCCTAGAAATCGTGTTATAGGACGTTTATCAATTCTGCATCAAAATCCATGTTAATGCATATTCTCAAGTCTCAATGTGCATTAGAAACCATGCATGTAGGATCTTCTTTGGAAATTATCAAACTTGCCTAACATTCTGTTAACATATCCGTTAACTTAGATATCATGCAAATAGGAAATAAGTGTAAAAACAGTTCAACACTTAGACATCATGCCTATAGGAAACACATATCAAAAATCAGTCTTGACACTTAGACATCATGCCCATAGGAAGTAAGTGTAAAAATCAGTTTCCGTGTTTAGGTATCATGTCTATAGGAAATAATGCTTGTAATCAGTTTCAGCACATAGAAAACATGCCTATAGGATCTAAAAAGATGAAATTTGCCTGTAAAAATAAATCACTGGTTTACAGTTTAGATACCATGTCCATAGGATTCTGCCCGGTTATCACTTAGGCAAGCCTGTAGGATAACTAAATCCTGAGTTTTAAAACCGTGCTTATTTGACTGCTTGTAAACGTGCCCAGATTCAGTAAGTAATAAAAATCAGTAGGCAAACTGATGGATACTCAGAGCCTCGCTTTAATAAAACTGTTATATATTCTGTTTATGCTCATTTAGATATCCTGCCTATAGGATCCTAAATCATAAAAAATCGCTTGTCTGAATAGCGTGCATTTGTTTGACTATTTGTGAAGGTAAACATGAGCCCCCTTAATTGCTCCTTATGTGACAGTCCTATTTGATATTTGTTTTTCGCTTAGTTTTCTCCTTTTAAGCAACATAGGTGAGTCTAGAACCACCTTAAAATAGAGGTCCTAAACACCTCCAGGGCCCTAGGTAGGGGACGGGTAGTGCATGCATAAGGTACACACTGGATGCTATTAGAACGCTTAGGTAATAATTAATAAAGGTCAGGGTACTTGGGTAGTAAAGGAGATGATTACATGTGCGTTAATGCTACGCATAACACCTCTATTTGAGGAAGGTTACCGAGTATTGCATAGAAGTGATCCTATAGGCTAATAAACCTAGGACCCCTTTAACTTCCGTTTTAAATTAATCTCTATTTGTTTTAACATTGTTTTATTTTTCTTTAAGGACTAATTCGCTTAAATTAAGTTTGGGCGGGACCCACCGTCGTGGACCTCGAGGGGAGCCTAACACCTTCCCCTTAAAGAAATTTCGAGCCCTTACCCAACCTCTGGTGATGTAAACTGGTTTATGAGTTATTTTATTTAGGTGCCCTAACACACCTTAATCCGTAAGGTGGAAATTTTTCAAATCCCATACCCCGTCCCAAAAGGAAGGGAGTTGTCCCAAAATGTCGAAACCTTGACTCCGCGAGGAAAAAGGGGGCGCGACAGCATGGCGACTCTGCTGGGGATGTTAGGCTCTTACCATGACAAACTTGCTTTTGTGAATTAGTCTTAAGCATTCTTTATTCTGCTAATATGTGCGCACTCTTCCCCTTTATGTGAATTTAATTGCCTATTTTTAAATTTTATGTTTTTCTACAGAAACTGACTTGTCTCCTTATTTTTTTTCTTAAACATGTTTCAATTATTAAATACCACATTTATCATTTTTAACGTGAAAATACGTGACAACATGCTATTTACTGTTGCATAAATCATGCTCAACATCATATTCCGCTCGTGCGTAATCAATCCTATATCAACGCTTGATGAGTGTTTGCGCTCTTCCTATATATCACCCTTTAAATTCGGAAAGGCTTATTTGCGGTAAAACTAGTCGATCAGCAGTGCAGTCGACAGTTTTGTGCCTTTCCCTCTCAAGGGTTCCACTTGAGGGTACCAGTTTAGACCTCTATAGAAACCTTACTCTGATTTATTGTACAAGCATCATGGTCAAAACCTAGCCGGGTTTAATATGTTGTGCACATAATAACCCTTTAGGAAAATCCTTGTCCAAAAGTCCACCAGGGTTTCTATAATCCCAACGGATGCAACTGCGATTTGCATTAATTTGGAGAAATAAAGGCCAATATGCTAATCACTGATGTATAAGTAGTCAAATCTGGAGGGGGGAAAGGGTCTAACCTTATTTGATTTGCAAAAATGAGGCACGAAGTCCCCAGGTTCGGCATGGTCCAAAGAATACCACCATTGTTGCTGGATTGGTGGGAGGACCTTTCGCCAAGTGACAAGGACCATGTGAAAAGGGTCCTCGAAAACTTACCCTTTTTACTGGATATCCAACCAAACTATATGTTGATCGAAGTGGCCACTATGTTCTGGGACGGAGAAAGGTCCGTGTTCCGTTTTGGCAACAGAGAAATGACTCCTCTCTTGGAGGAGATATGGGGATTCGTTGGATTACCTTAGGACAGTCCGGGTTTATTGGTGCCGAAAAACCGTGCCGCTAGGGGGTTCCTGAAAATTTATGGTTTGAAAAAGAACGATGATTTGGAGTGCCTGAAGGAGTCCTACATACCCTTTGACTACCTCTATGAACGATACAGTCATAGAAAATCCTATCGTATCTTCCATGATGAATTCTCTATCACTTCCTTGGTTCATATTCACCGCAGGTTTTTTGTGTTCGTTGTTTGCTTCCTGGGTATGATAGTATTTCCAAGAAAAGGAGATAGGATTCACACTAGACTGGCTATGGTATCCAAAACCTTAATTGAGGGTATCGAGAGGCAAACATATACCATTGTCCCTATGATCATAGCTGACATCTACCGAGCCTTGGACCGCTGCCAGAAGGGGTTCAAACACTTTGAGGGTTGTAATCTGCTACTACAGATTTGGTTATTGGAGCATCTCCAAAGGGGTCAATATCATCAAGAGTTTCCGCGAAGGGTGTGGAATGATCGTATAGCCTTCCATCACCCTAATATAATGACTTACATCCCAGACAGGTTTGCTCAATCGAAAAATGCTACAGAATGGGCGCGATTTCTTGACAATTTGACTGAGGACCAGGTTCAATGGATGTTCGAATGGTTCCCTACCAGTGAGTTCATCATCAAATATAGGGACACTCCGCACCTGGTGTTGATCGGTTTAAGGGGCACATACCTTATGTTCCCATCAGGGTTATGAGACAGGCAGGCATGCAGGAAGCAAGTCATACCGTGAGTTTCTAAAATGAGTCATTACAGGGCAAATTTTCAGGATGACGACATCCCGTACAAATGTGAAGCTCAGCATATGTGGCATCTAAAGGTTATTGTAGAAAGGGACACCATCGAGCCAAATAGGTACCACGAAGAGCATGTACGCTTTTACCTATCATGGTTGGAAGACAGCATAACAGGGGTAGTTGAGCCGGGAGTCGGTCGGGGGAACAGAGTCATAGACAAAGTTGCTGAAGCCCAAGTGAAATACAATAAACTGCGCAAAAGGTTTCATGAGTCCGAGTCCGAGCATCTGGAGCAACACAAGACTAATATGAAACTGATCAATGAATGGAGGGAAAATGCTATCAAATCTAATGAAAGGCTGGAGTATTTGGAGCAGGGTCTGATTGAACTAGAGGGGAAGACGAGGAAAAGAGTCACCGACTGCCAGAGTGCTGAGGGAAGCGAATGAGGACATCTAGCGAGAGTATACCTGCTGTTGGCATGCATGACCTGGGGAACCTGATCGACAGAGCCAAGAAGATCAAGCCTGGGGAAGGTCCTTCTGGGACCAAGTAGATTAGATTTACCTACTTTTTCAAATGTAATAAGGCCAAGTGCCATTAGTGACTTATCTTATTTAGTGTCGTTTTAGATTTATATACTTTTACATTAATGAAATGAGGCACTTATTGGCCCTGAAATTCTCCAAATCAACTTGTCGCTAGGCCTATCTCGGGTAAATTAGGACGCGAATTTACATTCCCGCACTATGTGTTTAGATACTGCAAACACTCTTTTTGGAACCCTTACTGACTTGGTTACCTTTTGCTTCTTTTTTTTTATTATTCCCATTCCCAAAGGTTGGTTCACGAATATTGGCATCATCAGCTTATCGGACCAGATCTAGGGGCCCTCCACCTTCTCCTCCTCCAAGTGTACTGAAAGGTAAAGGGAAATCTAAAATGGATAATATGAATGGCATCAGAACAGATAACAAAACACATGTTGAGAATGCAGAAACTTCCGATGGTCTGGGTACTCAGGCCCCAAATGATGTGGTTTCACAACTTGAGCAGAAAATACTCGAACTTCAGGGCGATCTTGAGCAGGTCCGTAGCTTAGCAAACCTCTCTCTCACACTCAACATCCCAGACATCAATCACCCAAACACCCAGAACCCTGTACCACCTCAAAACACACCCAACAAATGCCCACTGAATCCTCCCACACCTCACCAGTATATAACCCCACCTCAAAATCAACCTCTCCCTCCTCAATACCAGCAAACCACCTATCACACCCCCCAAAATACCCCGCAAATTATTCGAGAACCCTAAAACTCCACCAATGATCATCATTATGCCCAAACTCCTGGCCTTCACCAGAACAACCCTATATACGTGGAAACCCTACCTCACTCCACTCAACCAATCTCCTATACACCAGAATCCATTGAGAAGGACCTGCTCATCAAAAACATGGCGGAGGAGCTCAAGAAGTTGATAAGTCGGGTTCAGGGTTTTGAAGGGGGTAAAAGAATAGAAGGTCTGAACTATGAGGATCTAGGAATACAACCAGATGTGTGCCAGAGGGTTACAAACCTCCCAAGTTCTAAATGTTTGACGGAATGGGTGACCCCAAAGTTCATCTTAGGACTTATTGTGACAAGCTCGTGGGAGTCGGAAACGATGAAAGGATTCGAATGAAGCTCTTCATGAGAAGTCTTACCGAAGATGCCCTGTCCTGGTACATAATCCAGAATCCTAAGAAGTGGGCCAATTGGGTGAGCATGGTGTCCGACTTCATGGAAAAGTTCAGATTTAATATGGAGAATGCGCCGGATGTCTTCTATATCCAGAACTTAAAGAAGAAGCCAACTGAGACTTTCCACGAGTATGCTACTCGGTGGAGGTCGGAAGCAGTCAAGGTTAGACCAGCATTAGACGAGGAACAAATGAAAAAGTTCTTTGTCAGGACACATGATCCACATTATTATGAAAGGATAATGGTTATTGACAACCATAAGTTATCGGATATCATCAAACTCGGAGAAAGGATTGAAGAGGTTATTAAAAGCAGGATGGTGACAAATTTCGAGGCACTGCAGGCCACGAACAAAGCATTGAAATTAGGTGGTATATTGAAGAAGAAAGATGTGGGAACAGTAATGGTTGCCTAAGGACCCAAAACTCCATTTGTATACCATAGCCCTCCACTCACATACCAAACAACTCCACCCGCATACCAACCTTCGCCTCCCAGATATTCTCAACCCGATACCGCCTCACACCTATAACACCCAACCATCCTATTATCAGTCACCCCCAACTCGTCCAAACTACCAAAAACCCAGGCCTAATTTTGACCACAAACCACCCAGACAGTACACTGCTGTTGCTGAACCCATCGACCATTCGTACGAAAGGTTGAAAGTCGCTGGATATGTCACCACTATTTATGTTGTGGCAATGGAGAATTCATCTCAATGGGTCAATCCAAACAAGACCTGTGCATATCATTCCGGCATGAAGGGACACACTATTGACTAGTGTCAGACAAGATCCAACGACTGATTGATAGTAAGGTCATACATGCGAAGGAAGCTGCACCCAATGTCCGTAATAATCCTCTCCCATATCATAGGGGTGGAGTGGTTACTGTGATATAAACTGATGAAGAATGGGATCCCGAGGGATCATCGGGCTTATTCGAGAAGGTGATGATCCTAAGAAACCTGCAGTCACACTCAATCCCATTGTGGTGCAGGTACAACCGCCAGTTGAAGTCGAGATAGCCGCATCGGTTCCTTTAGAAGTAGAAGTTACACCACTCATTCCATTTGAAGTGGAGGTGACCACACCTTTCACTGTAACGGTGGCGTCCACACCACCCTTCAATTCCAGTGTTGTACCTTGGGATTATGTGGCCGAGGCTAGAAGAAAGGGAAAGTCAAAGACAGAAGAATCCGGCACTCCACAAGGAATGACCAGAACAGGAAGGGTTTATACACCTGAACATTTAGGAGAAACAAGTAAGCAAGCTTCTAACAAATCGCCCGTCATTAAGACTGGTTCAGACGACCTTTGGAGGAAGGTACATGCAAGGGAGTACTCTGTCGTTGATTATCTGAACTAGACTCCCGCTCAGATATCTATCCTGTCGCTGCTACAAAATTTTGAGGCACACAGGAATACTCTAATAAAGGTGTTGAGTGAAGCAAATGTACCCAACAACATCACTGGTGGAGAAATGGCCAATATGGTGGGGCAGGTGCTAGAAAGCCACAAAATCACCTTCCACGAGGACGAGCTGCCACCTGAAGGTTTGAATCACAACAGGGCACTGCACATCATAGTGCAATGTGAAAATAAATTCATCACCAAAGTTCTGATTGACGGAGGATCCAACCTCAGCATTTTCCCATTGACAATGTTGAAGAGGTTGGGCAAAGGCCTACATGAGATATGAGAGGGAACTATGAATGTGAAAGAATTCGACGGGTCTAGAGAGCTACCATTGGAGAAACTAATCTCTGCCTGCAGATGGGTCCTACATGGTTCCATGCTGAGTTTCATGTACTTGACATATCCGCCTCTTACAATCTGTTGTTGGGACGACCATGGATACATGTCGTGGGGGCTGTAGCATCAACTTTGCACTCGGCTGTGAAGTTCGAGTGGAACCACCAAGAAGTGATTATCCATGGAAATGACAGCAACCACATTTACACTACTCAAACTATCCCGGTGATTGAAAACAGAAGAAGGTTAGGTGGAGAAACCTACCATCATATTGAACGGGTTAACACAATCGAGAAAGATAAGTGGTGGAGTAGCAAAATAGAAAGTATGATAGCACGGAGAGGATATGATCCCGACAAAGGACTTGGTAAAAATCTTCAGGGCATCTCCAAACCCATACAGCCAAAGCGCCATGGTACCACTTTCGGGTTGGGATATTAGTACACCTGGCAGGAATACAACGATTGATCACCACCATGGCGTGGTCCATACTATCCACTTGAGCAGCATGTGCCACACCTGAGTCAAACCTTCTATCAGGCGTATATTATATGTGGATCAGGGGAAGAAGAAGCGTTGGCGTCATTAAGGAATATTTTCTTGGAAGATGATGACATGGACTGTTGTGTAATTGCTGAGGAGGAGGAGGAGGAAGGACCTACTATCCAAGTTGTGGTGAGAGGAGCATTCCTCAAGAACTGGACTGTCAGACCATCGAGGGCCAGACGAGTCCTGGGGTAGCAAGGCCGAACAACATTGTTTAAATTTTGCTTTTCTAGAAAAAGATTTCCCTTTTTACATTTTGTTTTAAATAATATTTTCAATGTTCCAAAACTTTGTTTAAATTATTTAAAATCACTTTTGTTTAACGCTTTCACTGAATTGATGTTTATTATTACCGATTTTCTCTCGTATCTTTATCCATACATCATTACTATTTCCTACCTCGATGAACCGACAACTGTGACATGTAATGAAACAACGAAACAAAAGGATAGTGATTCAGAAGAAGAGGATGATATACACGAGGAGATCGTCAGATAAGTAGAGGATTTTGAGAACAAACCTAAGTCCAACTTGGACGAAACTGAGATAGTTAACTTGGGAAATTCTGAAACAGTCAAGGAGACCCGCATCAGCATCCACTTGTCACCGTCAGAGAAAGAGGAGTGCACTCAGTCCTTGAAAGAGTATGAGGAAATCTTTGCGTGGTCTTACGACGATATGACCGGATTAAGCACATCCATTGTGGCCCACAAGTTTCCCACAAACCCAATGAGTCCGGCCGTAAAGCAAAAACTCAGGAAATTCAAGCCTGATATGAGCCTGAAATTCAAAGAGGAGGTTACTAAGCAGATCAAAGCCAAGCTCCTCAGGGTAGTTGAATATCCAACTTGGCTAGCCAACATTGTGCTAGTTCCGAAGAAGGATGGTAAAGTTAGAGTTTGTGTCGATTATCGGGATCTCAACAGAGCCAGCACATGATTTCCCGCTTCCAAATATACACATCTTGATCAAAAATTGTGCCAAGCATGAACTCAAGTCTTTTGTGGATTGCTTTGCCTGTTACCATCGGATCTGGATAGACGAGGATGATGCTGAGAAAATAGATTTCATTACACTGTGGGGTGTGTGCTGTTACAAGATGATGCCATTCGGCCTAAAAATGCTGGGGCCACCTACATGAGGGCCATGACTACTATTTTTCATGACATGATACACAAAGAAATTGAGTTATATGTGGATGATGTCATAATTAAATCCAAGAAGTCCACAAATCACATAGCAGACTTGAGGAAATTCTTCGAAAGACTGCGAAAGTACAACCTGAAGCTAAACCCCGCAAAGTGTGCATTCAGGGTTCCTGCCGGAAAGCTATTGGGATTCATCGTCAGCCGCCGGGGAATAGAATTGTATCCATCGAAAGTCAAATCCATCCAAGAGTTACCACCGCCAAAGAGCAAGAAAGATGTGATGAGTTTCCTGGGATGCCTTAACTACATCAGCCGTTTCATAGCACAGTCCACAGTAATATGTGAGCCGATTTTCAAGATGTTGAAGAAGGACGCTGCAACTAGTTGGACTGAGGATTGCCAAAAGACTTTTGACAAAAACAAGGAATACTTATCAACACCACCAGTTTTAGTCCCGCTAGAGCCAGGTAGACACTGATACTCTACCTTGCAGTGCTAGATGGAGCTTTCGGCTGCATTCTGGGGCAGCACGACAAGACAGGGAGAAAAGAACATGCCATCTACTACCTGAGTAAGAAGTTTACACCTTATGAAGCGCGGTACTCTCTGCTGGAACGTACCTGTTGTGTCTTGACCTGGATAACTCAGAATCTGAGGCATTACTTCTATGCCTATAAAACATATCTCATATAAAGGATGGATCCTTTGAAATACATCTTCCAAAAGGTCATGCCCACTGGCAAACTGGCTAAATGGAAAATCTTGTTGAGTGAATTCGACATCGTCTATATAACTCATAAAGCAGTCAAGGGATAGGCACAGGTAGACCACCTTGATGAAAACCCTGTGGGAGGAGGATACGAGCCCTTGAAGATGTATTTTCCCGATGAATAGGTATCATTCATAGGAGAAGACATTGCTGAAGCCTACGACGGTTGTAGAATGTTCTTTGACAGAGCGGCGAATTTAAAAGGAGTCGGCATTGGAGTTGTCTTGCTATCAGAAACTGGTCAACATTATTCGGTGTTTGCGAAAATCAGATTCCCCTGCACCAACAACATGGCGGAATACGAAGCTTGCATATTAGGGCTCAACATGGCTGTTAACATGAACATTCAGGAACTACTAGTAATCGGTGATTCAGATTTGCTGTTGCACCAGGTACAAAGAAAGTGGGCTACCAAGAATTCTAAGATATTGCCATATCTAAATCATGTGCAAGAAATTAAGAAGAGGTTCACAAATATAGAGTTTTGGCATTTCCCCAGAATTCAGAATGAGTTTGCCGACGCATTGGCTACTTTGTCATCAATGATACAACATCCAGACAAGAACTTCATCGATCCTATACCAGTAAGGATCCATAATCAGCCGGCATATTGTGCTCACGTCGAAGAGGATACAGACGGTAAACCTTGGTTCCACGACATCAAGGAGTATTTAGAAAATGGAGAATACCCGGAGCATGCAAACCATATTCAGAAACGCACTCTCCGGAGGTTGTTCAATCATTTCTTCCAGAGTGGAGGAACCCTACATAGAAGAACTCCTGATATGGGGATATTAAGGTGTGTCGACGCAAAAGAAGCTTCTAAGCTGCTAGAGGAAATACATGCCGGAACCTACGGCCCGCATATGAACGGCTTTGTCTTGGCCAAAAATATACTCAGGGCAGGTTATTTTTGGATGACCATGGAAACAGATTGCATCCGGTATGTTCAGAAATGCTATCAATGTCAAGTACATGCAATGTGATAAAAGTGCCACCAAACAAGCTTAATGCAACAAGCTCACCTTGGCTCTTTGACGCTTGGGGAATGGATGTCATTGGTCCAATCAATCCCACCGCCTCAAACGGACATCGTTTTATTTTAGAAGCTATCGACTACTTCACTAAATGGGTTGAAGCTGCATCTTACAAAGCTGTAACCAAGAAAGTCGTTGCGGATTTTGTTAGCGACCGAATTGTTTGTCGGTTTGGGGTTCCAGAGTCCATCATCACTGACAAAGCCGCCAATCTCAACAACAATCTGATGAAAGCCATATGTGAGACTTTCAAAATCAAACACAAGAATTCCACAGCGTATAGACCCAAATGAACAGATCCGTGGAAGCTGCCAACAAAAACATCAAGAAGATACTGAGGAATATGGTAGAAAATCACAAACAATGGCACGAGAAGTTACCATTCGCCTTACTGGGATACCGTACCACAGTCCGCACATCAACCGGGGAAACTCCTTATCTGATGGTTTATGGTACCGAGGCTGTCATTACCGCTGAAGTGGAAATTCCTTCCTTGAGAATCATACAAGAATTCGAGCTCAGCGACTCAGAATGGATAAGGAGCCGCTATGAGCAGCTAGCCCTCATAGACGGAAAGAGGATAAATGCAGTGTGCCACAGCCAGCTTTATTAGAACAGAATGTCCAGAGCTTTCAACAAAAGATTCAAGCCAAGACAGTTCACACCGGGACAGCTGGTGTTAAAGAATCTTTCCGCGTCAAGATGAAGCCAAAGGGAAATTCTCTCCCAACTGGCAAGGTCCTTAGATGGTTCACAAAGTACCGACAGGAGGAACCCTCATACTCGTAGAAATGGATGGAGAAATCTGGCCAAAGCCTATCAATTCAGATACAGTCAAACGACTATGTGTAAATTATTTATGTCTTCTCATATGATGTAAATTGAACTACGCTCGACCTGATTCTCGTTTAAGAGGGGATACGTAGGCAGCCCTGTGGGTTCAATCACAATTCAATAAAATTTCCATTTTCCCCACAATCAGAAACTGGGGCAGAATTTTAAGGAAGACCCTCAAAATTCCGAAGCAAGTTCAGCTAACCGCAGCATATGAAACGGTCAGAAAGTTCATCTAGTTAACTGGGTCTACGGCAGAAGAAGTCGCGATGTCTCTGATCGTGTCACCATCACCGGTTCATCTAACCAATTTCTAAATTGTATTTTACTATTTCTTTGAAAACTATACATGCCTGCTTTTGAAATAAACTTTACTTTAGCAAATGCTTCCCCAATAATTTGAACAGGATCTTCAGACAGAGAAAAGCAAATCAAGCAAGATGATAGAGGCACGAACCAACCTCCCCCCTGCAAAACTCACAATTTTTCTTTCAATGCAGGACAAGGAATATGCACACCTTGGAATCACAACCTTCATAACAACAAAGATACCAAACTCATTACCAGCTTAGAAATACTCTGCTATCACCTATTATTTATTCATTGCATGAGACTAAGCATTGTCTCAAATCCTGCATGAGGCTAAGCATTGCCTCCACCTTGCATAAGGCTAAGCACTGCCTTCTCCCTGCATGGGACTAAGCCCTGTCCCGAACTATGCATGAGGCTAAGCCTTGCCTCCCTATTTGCATGAGGATAAGCATTGCCTCTACCTTGCATAAGGCTAAGATCTGTCGTCTACCTGCATGGGACTAAGCCCTGTCCCAAACTTTGCATGAGGCTAAGCCCTGCCTCCTTATTTGCATGAGGCTAAGCATTGCCTCCACCTTGCATAAGGCTAAGCTCTGCGTTCTATTTGCATAAGACTAAGATCTTTCTCAAACTTTTCATGAGGCTACGCCCTGCCTCCCTATTTGCATGAGGCTAAATATCTCTTTCACCTTGCATAAGGCTAAGCTCCGCCTTCTATTTGCATGAGGCTAAGCCCTGCCTCCCTATCCGTATAAGGCTAAACATTGCCTTCTCTCTGCATGGGACTAAGCCCTGTCCCGAACTTTACATGAGGCTAAGCCCTACCTCCCTATTTGCATGAGGCTAAGCATTGCCTCCACCTTGCATGAGGTTAAGCACTACCTTCACTTGCATGGGACTAAGCACTGTCCTGAATCTTGCATAAGGCTAAGCATTTTCTTCTCTTTGCATGGGACTAAGCGTTGTCCCGAATCCCGCACGAGACTAAGCATTGTCTCCCTTGCGTTATTTATTCTATTCTCCCGGGCTAAGCTCTGCCCTCAACTCCATGCAATACTAATCCTTGTCTTGTCGCTCCTATCATCATGTATTTGCACCTCATGGGCTGAAATATCACCAACTTGTCCGAAGGCGTCATAGTCTAGAGGCATCATCTTCATAGCCAGAAGACACTATGACATGGCCTAAGGATCTCTCAAAACTCGCATATCATTATTCAAAGGCGTCATGGTTCGGAGGCACCATTTTCATGGCCCGAGAACACCATTTCATGGCTTGCGAATCCCTTATCACACAATTCCTGGCCCGAGACATCATGGTCTAAGGACGTCATCCTCAGCCGTCCAATGACAATTCTCATGGTCTGAAGGGAATTTGCATCATGTTTAAATTCACACAAAGATATATGCTTGCAATGCATATTTTGATTTGCAGTTAACCCGATTAGCAACAATTACCCCAACGGGTGAAATCCCGCTCCAGTTCCTTCACACTATTTCAAACCTGACCGCTCACCGTAACCATTTCACCTATTCAAAACCTTGTGTCCGTTCTTGTGATAACTTCATCAGTATATTTCGCCGGTGAATCCATAATTATACACAGCCTGATTCCTGTAAAATCAGGATATGAGGCAACTCGAAAACTAGAGTGCGACCTATATCTCTCAAATCACTTTATCCGGTCAAAATTGGCCATCATATCTTTACCCGACAACTCTTTCATCCTTCCGGGGTAAAGATGGGCAACTGTTGATACCCAATTTTTCCCTATAATATTTCTGAAATGCATATATACTTTCAAAAACAATGCATGAGCATCAATTAGTATTTTTTCATAATTTTCTGTAATTTTAAAGGATTTTAAATTAATTTATTCCATCATTTTATTATTTATATAATTATTAATTGCATCACAAATGATTTTATAATAATTTTATTGCTTAACTTTTATCACTTATATTTATATTAAGTTTTAATTATTTTATGCATAATTATATTTACATTTGTAGGTTATAATTGCGATAACTTTGCAATAATAACTCAGGTGTGCATAATTACTTGATTTTACACGAAAATGAACTTTTATATTTTTATAATATTAAGTAATTATAACATGCCCAACCCCCAGATTTAATCCTAGTTGTTGATCTCAGAAGATCAACGGTCCAGGACAATCTTTCCTTTTTTAATTAACCCATAAACCCCAAACCCTATACTCATTCCTAAAAATCCGCCGCCCCCTAAATCCCTTCCTCTTCTCTTCTATCTCAACCTCCCCTAACCCTAACCGGCCATCACTTCAACCCCCTTAGATTCATGTTTTATTCCTTCGATTCTAGGCCTTATCTGGCCTCCTTTCTCTACTGGGTGTTCGACTTCCATGTTATTTGATAGAATCTCGAAGAGATTCAAACAGACTTGGTTCGAGTCCCTCTGTCTCTTGGTGAATCCGTCTGTATTCACCCATTGTTTGTGAGTATTATCATTTTTTGTGTTTTCATGGCTTCAAATCTCCGGTTATAAACTCGATTTTTCTACCTCTTTTTATTTTTGTACAAACCTAACTATTTCTGGCCAAATAGGTTCAGATCTTTTGAGATCTGAAGTTTTTGGAGTTTGTTTAATAGTTTTTCTTTAAGATTCTTCCGTTTTTACCACTATTATCAACCGATTTCATTTTTCCCTAAAGCTAGGGTTTTGATTCTCAAGAGGGTTTCTGCAAATGTTTTAAAAAAAATGTGTTTAAATGCTCAACTCCGACCTCTCTCCTTTACTGTTCGACTAATTACTTTGATTGAGTTTTATCTTTGTGTTTCGATATGCTTAAGGTTTTCCATTATTCGATTATTTATCTCACTGTTCTTGCCCGTTCACTTTAGCTCTGTTAAGTTAACTAATTAATTGATTTACGTGCCTAATTAGGGTCTTTTCAAACTGATATCTATCTGAAAGGTTTTACCTAACCTTTCCTTATATATGATTCGTAATTAGTACTACCTTTCTTAATTATATTGCTGGCTTGATTTCTGGGTTTTGATTGTTTTCACTGACCTCTAATTGATTTACAACTTACTTTATTTAGCCTCAATTCTGTCTACTGATTTACCCTGTGAAAGACTCTCCTTAATTTAAGATTTACTTGCTGTTAATTTATTCTCGTTAAGCCCTAATTGACTGATTAACTGATGTTGCATGACTTATTTGTGTTTAATTGATTTCCCTTGCCTTATTTGGTTTACTCTACTATGTGCTATATAAACCTTTCATTGTTCTGATTTTAAAACACGAAAAAAACACGACAAAACACACACAAACTCTTACTCACACACTCTCAATTGTAGTTCTCTCTTTTACTTCCACTTGCTGCACTGTCTAGCCAGCTAAAAGCCAAGGCTATACTCTTGGATCCTATTTGCCTTAACTTTCCTGTTGCTATCTCTTAACTGGTATGCCCATATTTCTGTTATCATGTCCTATTCGATATGCTATGTAGTCAGTCTACTATAGACACCAACATGCCTCTGACTGCCTTGTATTCCTGTTTATTGCTCTCTTAACAAGCATGCCTAAACTCTTGTTAATTTTTCCTGTCCTTTATGTTAGTATGATTGGTTCACTTTAGCATATTCATGTTCTATCCATGACACTTGTTTACTTATTTCTCAACTAGCATGCCACAAATCCTGTCATGTTTTATGTGTTGATAATTTAACTTAACATGTTCCTAATCAACTCGTGATTTTTGTGTACCTCTTTCAAGAATAATGTGCTTTAAATTCTTGCTACCTTTGTATGACTGCCTGATCAGTCACTTAATTTCATCATGTTGTTCTCTGTTTGATACATGTCTACATGATTCCACCTAGTAATAGTAATGAACTAAGTTAATTCAATCAATGTGAAACTTCGTTTGACTTAATTGTGACCCTATTCTGCCTGTAATTCAAGGTTCCTATTCTTGTTGTGACTATTGGCACCCAATCTGACTCTGTTCTATTTGTGATCTTGTAACTTGTTTCTATGCACTTCTAAATAAAACTGTTTTCCTACAATTATCTCCTACTCTTATAGACTATTTTCAACTACTACTCTTAGATATCTAGGGACCTGCCTACCCCCTCCCCCTCATTTAGATATTCTGCCTATAGGATCCTAAGTCATTAAAAATCACTTGTCTGAATAGCGTGCATTTGTTTACCTATTTGTGGAGGTAAACATGAGCCCCTTTAATTGCTACTTATGTGACAGTCCTATTTAATTTTTGTTTGTCGCTTAGTTTTCTCCTTTTAAGAAACATAGGTGAGTCTAGAACCACCTAAACACCTCCAGGGCCATAGGTAGGGGATGGGTAGTGCACGCATAAGGTACGCACTGGATACTATTAGAACGCTTAGTTAATAATTAATAAAGGGGAGGGTACTTGGGTAGTAAAAGAGATGATGACATGTGCGCGAATGCTACACGTAACACCTCTATTTGAGGAAGGTTACCGAGTATTGTATAGAAGTGATCATATAGGCTAATAAACCTAGCACCCTTTAATTTTCATTTTAAAGTAATCTCTATTTGTGTTAAAATTGTTTTATTTTTCTTTAAGGACTAATTCGCTTAAATTAAGTTTGGTCGAGACCCACCGTTGTGGACCTCGAGGGATACCTAACACCTTCCCCTCAAGGTAATTTCGAGTCCTTACCCAATCTCTAGTAATGTAAACTGGTTTATGAGTTATTTGCTTTAGGTTCCCTAACGCACCTTAATCTGTTAGGTGGAGACTCTTCAAATCCCATACCCTATCCCAAAAGGAAGGGAGTTATCCCAAAATGTGAAAACTCGGACTCCGCGAGGAAAAAGGAGGTGCGACACTGAGTACCAGTTTTTCATAACACAACTACCTTGTTAGCCAATATACTACCACCTTTCTTGTAGTCATGAACAAACAATTAAAATACATATCTGTTTGGACACTAAAGAAAAAAATTAGTTTGTTTTCAAGACACAATAAATTATCAAATGGCAATTCTAAAATCAAACGCATTGTACGTCCCGACTGGTCGTTTTGAGCATTTACACTTTTTCAGTAGTTTAAGGGAACGAGTATCTTGCATGATGTATTATGACTGTAAATCGTAGGTTGTGGTTTTCAAGTTATTCGGAATCGATTTGGAAAAATGAACTTCAAAATTTAAGCTTTAAGACCAAGTTTGACTTTTTAGCATTTGACCTCGGATTGGTGTTTTGATGGTTCTGTTAGGTCCGGATAGTGATTTTAGACTTGGGCGTATTCTTGGATTTGCATTTGGATGTTTCTAGAAGGATTCAGCACTAATTGGCGAAAGTTAGAAATTTGAAGGTTTGGAAAGTTTATAAGTTTGGCCGTAAGTTGACTTTGAGGATATTGGATTCGGATTATAGTCCCGGAATTGGAATAGCTTTGATATCTTATTTGGAACTTGTATGCAAATTTGAGTTCATTCCGGGTTGATTTGATATGTTTTGGCGCGGGTTGTGGAAGTTGAAAGTTGAAAGTTCATCGATTTTGATTTGAGGCATGATTCGTTGTTTAGATGTCGCTATATGAGATTTGACGCCTCGAGTAGGTTCGTGTCATATTTTGGGACTTGTTGGTATGATTTGACAGGTTCCCGAGGGGCTAGGGTGTATTTTGGATCATTGGTTGAGAGAGTAGTTAAGTTAAGTAATTTGGAGTTTGACCATGGCCAATATCGGGTCAATACGGCCTCTTTAAAGTGTTTTGAGGGCGCGAGAAGATCCCTAGCTTGTTTTATGATTGAAATGCATATATGGTTTGTGTCCGGGAGGTTCCAAATGAGTTTCGGGGTGGTTTCAGATCATTTTGGTGAAGTTTGGGTTTGTTGGTGCCGGTACTTCACAATTGCGAACTTTTTGTTGCAATTGCAAACTCTGCGTTTACAAACATCTGGTCGCAATTGCGAACCCTGGTCGCAATTTGGTCGCAATTGCGAACATGTGGTCGCAATTGCGAACTTTTGGTCGCAAATGCGACATCTGTATCTGGGTTAAGAGTTGGAGTTTCGGGATTTTAGCTCATTCCTTCATATTTTGAACACTATACTCGGATTTGGGAAATTTTGGAGGCGATTTTCACCACAAGGATTTGGGTAAGAGTTCTCTACTTGGTTTTGATAATATTTCATGAATCTATCTTTGATTTTCGCATTTGAATTATGATTTTTAAAGTGAAAGTTGGGGGTTTTGTCTAAATTTTCCAAAATTAAAATTTTGAGTTTTGAACATCGATTCGGAGTTGGATTTGAGTGAAATTAGTATGGTTAGACTCGTAATTGAATGGCTAGTTGGATTTTGTAAGTTTTGTTGGGTTTCGAGGTGCGGGCTCAGGTTTGACTTTTTGGTTGAATTTGAGTAAATGTAAAGATTCAAGCTTTATCAATTGAGTTTGCTTACTATGGCATTATTTGATGATTTTGAGTTGCTTTTGGCTAGTTTCAAGTCATTCAGAGGATGATTTGAATGTGATGGCGCTTCTAGTGTATCGACGTGTATCGACTTGGCTTGTTTGAGGTAAGTGGTTTGCCTAACTTTGTTGAGGATATTTTTCCTACTATTGGACATTATTTTCTACATGTGGGGGTAATACATATGTGAGGTAACGAGCATATATGCATGTGCCAGGGTTAATCATGATCGGGGATAGATTATGCTATGAATTGTGCCTTGTAGAATTACGTGACCTTCTCACTTCATGTATTACTTGAATCATAGATACTAAGAATATAGAATTAAATGTTAGAAACCAAGATTTAGTTTATTATAACTTAACTAAAATTTTACAGAAGTTTGAGAAAACATTGATGTGTCTAATTCGGTAATCATTATGCTTAATCATTAATATATTGCTACGACTGATATTTTTGAGATACTAGATTCTATACTCATGTTGTAGATCATTTGTGAGATTTGTTGAAATACTTGAATAATAAGGTTCCCGATGGTTTATTGAACTATTTTCGGCTTGAAAGTTGTGATTGGGATTCATTTGAAATATTCGTTTAAACACTCTCTTTGATGTTATTTATGCTTCCTACCTTGTTTGCCATTGATATACATATGCTTGGGATGTAAAGCACGAAGGGTGATGTCATGCCATGTTATGAGAGTGTAATTCACGAAGGGTGATGCCGTGCCATGTTATGTGAGTGTAAAACACGAATGATGATGGCGTGCCATATAGTTTGAGAGTAAAAACACAAAGGGTGATGTCGTGCCATATCAATTGAGAGAGCATGAAGGGTGATGTTGTGTCATATCATTTTAGATTAAAAGCACGAAGGGTGATGACGTGCCATGTTATGTGAGTGTAAAGCACGAAGGGTGATGTTGTGTCATTTCATTTATATTATCATGCTTTTAAATTATCACGAGTTCATGGCACGATGGGTGTTTCCGTGCAGGCGAGGACGAGGGACATGCATTATATTGTGATATATCTTCCTTGTATATATGTTCATGTCTTTACATTGAGCTGTTATTGTCGTATTTATGGTTCTTATGTGACTTGTCGTTAATGCCCTGCCCTTGTCCTCTATCTTAATTGTTATTGTGTTTCTCATGCCTTCTACTTGCTAAACTTGAAAATACCATGCCTATTTCCTACTGTCATAATTATATCTTTGTCATATCTATTTTGTTGCACTTTAGTACAGGTCTTCTACCATGTTAGTCATTCATGCCTCTACTTGATAACTTATAAAGATCATGTGTTCCCCTCTTATTCGTTATATCCATATTTAGGCCTTCACCATGCTATTTAGTTGAAGTTTATGTTCCTAATTCCTAATTGTTGTTATTACTCCTATGCTTTCCGCCTAGTCTATTACTATTGCCCATATGTATATCCTCGTTTATCATTGTTACTTGTGTATTTCCTAGTTTGTCATTACTATTATCGGCATTTCTGTCATCTGGTTGGTACTGTTATACGTATATTTGGTGAGGATGAGATAAAAGCACGAAGGGTTTTGCCATACAATTGACTTGATATCAGAGTATATTCCTCACGCTATGAAAGTTATGAAGTGACTACCGTGGTTATTAGTTTTCTTTCTAAGGAAAATATTGGTCGAGATATGAAAACTGTTAAATTGAGATCTCTTCTAGTACTCAGCTGTTGCTTTGCATATTTGTTTCGTGTACTCTTTTCTGTTATATCGTAGTATAGTTCTATTGCTAGTTTACGGTGCAGGTTTTATCAGTATCTTTTAACTAAAAAAATCCTCGTAACTACTTCGACGAGGTTAGACAAGATACTTACTGAGTACACGGAGTCGGTTATACTCATACTACATTTCTGCACCTTGCGTGAAGATTTTGGAGTGGAGCTGCTGGTGATGTCGGGAGCTGGCTTTGAAGATGTTCTTGCATTCCGGAATATATCTGTCACTTGTACTTGGTTGCTTTAGATTTTGCTAATCTGTTTATGTAACTTTCAAATAGACAATGTATTTATTTGTACCAACTTTGTAAATTTCAAATTCTTAGAAGCCCATGATTCGTACTACCAGTCTTTGGGTTAATATGTAAATGTTCAGATAATTCTTCACCATTTCCTATAAAATTTATTTGGATTGTATTGACTATTAGTTGGCTTATCTAGCGAGTCAAGTTAGGTGTCATCACGACTAGTGATTTTCGGGCCGTGACACACATAAATTTTAAAACAAAATGACAAATTAAATATACGTTAAAAGGAGAAGATTTGAAGAACGATGAAGTACCTACACGTGAAGACGAATTGGAATATGAACAGTGGGGAAAACCTTCCAAAATAATGACTGGTTAATGCAATCATGCAACTTTAAAAACTATTTCGAATTTTAACCATATTATATATAATAAAATTTCTCGGCACAAGTATGTAAGTTGTTTGACAATCGTACTTATAGGAAAAAAAATCCTTTAATAAATTGATTTTTAAGTTTAAGTTTTAAATCATTATAATAATCCTAAGTAGCAAAATTAATTATAATCTTGTGCAATGTGAAATCTGTTTTTAAAGAGAAAGATATAAGTAATATGCGTGAAAAGTTACACAAAATCTGAAAGAAAAAATACAAGTTCAAATTGATGGGTAGTGAGCATATCGACTGATATTTACTATCATCACAAAGCATATAGGTGCTCAATATTGCTTTCGAATGAATGTTAAAGATGAGCATAACATTGATGAATATCCAAAACCAATGCATTTTGATTTTATTAAAAGAAGTTCGATTCCTATATGGATCCAACAATCTTTATCACATAACTTGATACTTATAAGTTCGAAATCATGGGAACATTTTCGATTTTCTTCTTTTCAAACATATGAAAGAAATCATTTTACTTTAGCAATTGGACAACATATGATAAAAGACGATTATATAATTAATTTTTATTCGTACAATATTCATCGAATCACTTTGCTGATTTTGTATCATCAAGAAAAATCTAAAGAATCAACCTTTTCCTCATAGAACTTTCTATGACCACATGAAGTGGGAATAAACTTTCATACAAATTATATAAAAATAAACTTGAATTATATAAAAAATAATAGAACATGAAATTTAGGTGATTGTTAAACATTTAGCTTTCAATCACACCAACATAACTAAGAACTTAAATAGTAACACTTAATACTCAGCATTCTTAGCCCAAAAGAAAATATGACCACAAAATAGAGTTTAACTTTTCTTATATAGTATATCATATCATAACATGAACAAATACATGCGATGAGATTTTTGAACCCAATCTATACTTATACATAACTTGAAGTTATAGCATTAGATCCAAGTTATAACTTTAAGATTTTTGAAGCTATAATAGAATTTAAAGTTACACTGAACTTCATCACATGCCAACATCTACATCTAGTGTAAAAAATAATAATTAACAATAATACTTTTCTAAAATATTCAATCCTAATTATATCATACAAGTCGTTCATTCGTGAAATACAAGAAATTACCACAAAAGAAAAACAAACAGAGAATCAATGTTTTGAGAAAGAATTTCATAGGATGGAGAACATTACCTGAAAAGGGTGTTCGGAAAAAGCTTATTTTAGGTAGGGTTTACCTTTTAAGCTTTGCATTGACTTATATGGTGATTTTCTATAATATCTATGTTTCTAGAAGAGTTTTATTTTATCTAAATTAATAATTATTAGGTAGTATAAATAAGGAAATATTTAATAAGCAAATTTTAGATTCTTAACAAATTTCAAAGTGATAAATATAAGGAATATAATTAAATGACTTTTCCTAAATATTTCAAAATATTAGAAAAATAAGTAAATGACTTGTAACGACCCGCTCGGCCGTTTCGGGAGTTATAACCCCATTTTTCCCATTTTTGCTTTTTATGTAATTCAGCTATATTGTGTTATACCAGATTAGTTGGTTCGGGTCCAGAGTGGTTTGGAGTAAATTGAGATACTTAGTCTCTTTGAAATAAGCTTACGTTGGAAAAGTCAACTGGATGTTGACTTATGTGTAAAGGGTCTCGGACTCGAATTTTATTGATTCCATCCAATGGGTGATTTTGTACTTAAGAGCGCATCCAGAATGTGATTTGGAGGTCCATAATAGAATTAGGCTTGAATTGGCGAAAGTTAGAAATTTGACAATTTTGGTCGGCAGTGGAGAATTTGATATCGGGATCGGAATGGATTTCCGAAAGTCGAACTAGGTTCTTAGTGTCATTTGTAACGTGTTTGAAAAATTTGAGGCCATTCGGACGTGGTTTGGTAGGTTTCGGCGTCATTTGCAGAATTTGGAAGTTTAGAAGTTCTTAGGCTTGAATCCGAGGGTAATTTTGTGTTTTGATGTTGTTTTGAGTGATTCGAAGGTTCAACTAATTTGTATGGGGTTATTTGACTTGTTGGCACGTTTGGTAAAGGTCTCGAGGGCCTCGGGTGTATTTTGGGTGATTAACGGATCAAGTTGGGGATTTGAGAAGTTGCTGAAGTTGGCTGTTGCTGGTGTAATCGCACCTGTGAGGGTTTGGCCGCAAGTGCAGTAGGGATCATGTGCGGAAGTATATTGGACTGGGGAGAACTGCAGGTGCGAGTAGTTGTGCACACCTGCGAGCCCGCAGGTGCGAGTGGTGGTCGCAGATGCGAAGAGAGTTGAGTGGCCGAGTTCCGCAGAAGCGGATGGCTAGGCGCAGGTGCGCGTCTGCAGGTGCGGAAGTTGGTGTGCAGGTGAGGGCCCTGGGGAACTTAAGTGGTTTCCGCAGATACGGAGAGTTGACCGCAAGTGCGGTTCCACAGGTGCGAAAGACCTGGGCAGAAACTATAGATAGAACACTTTGCGAATTTTGGTTCATTTCCACCATTTTCAAGTCGAGTTTTAGAGCTTTTGGAGTGATTTTTGAAGGGAGATTCAAGGGTTTTCAGTAAGGTAAGTTTCTTGAGCTCTAGTACTCCTAACTATGATGTTTTCTCATTGTTTTATCATCTAATTAGTGGAATTTAGGAGTGAGAATGAGGGGTTAGGACTTGGGATTCTAAAGAGTTTGATGTGAGGATTTGAGGAACCAAACATTATCGGATTTTGATAAATTTTGTATGTATGGACTTGTGCGTGAATGGACTTTCAAGTTTTATAATTTTTGTCAGATTTTGAGACGTGGGCCCGGGGGAGGGGGGTGGCAGGTTTGAACCAATTTCAGGTTCTTGGTCTAATCTGGTAGTTTTGCTTGTGGAATTCATTCTTTTAGCGTATATTGATGGTATTGTACTGGTTGTGAATAGATTCGGAGAATTTGTGGGGCCGAATCGAGAGGCAAGGGCATCTCGGAGTAGGATTTGGCTTGGTTTGAGGTAAGTAACGCTTCCAAACATGGTTCTGAGAGTTCGAAACCCTGAACTATGTGTTATGTGATTAGTATTGAGGTGATGCACATGCCAAGTGGCGGGGGTGCGAGCGTGCACCATGAGAATTGTGGCCTGGATGATTCCATGGCACCGTTTCTTGACGCTATCCTGTTAATATCCATGTTTCCATCATGTGATGAATTAGTTGAGTTGTAAAACATGTTAGATCTCATGTTTAGGCTTTGTGCCGGTATTGTTGGGACCCTTAGCGGTCGTTTATTGATGTCTCCTCATTAGTTTCATTTATTATTTCATACTCAGTCATGATCATGCATCTTTATATCATATCTTTGTCTCGGTAATTTATTGATTTATCACATCATTTGTTCCGAGACATTTTCATGACATTGTGAGCCCTTGGTGAGACTGGAGAGGTTGATGACTGAGTGAGGCCGAGAGTCTGTTATGAGTGACAGTTATGGGATCGGGTTGCACGCCGCATCGGTTATATTGATGATTTTGATAGCGCTTGGGTTGTAGGAGCCCCTCCGAAGTCTGTAACACCCCCCCCCCAGTGAACGCGGTTGATATGATAGAGGGATGGATCTTTCCTGTACATGGATCTTGTCCGAAGTACTTATCACCTGGAGATGAATCTTCTCCGTAGGGCTGGATTGCCCTTGGTCCTCGGTACCGGATGACCTATGTTCATGTGTTGTGTATATATATTCCGGGATGGATCTTCCCTTGGCCGGTTGAGCCATATGCGGTACCGAGTGGTTGAGATATCGAGAGTGAGGGCATTTGAGGCTGATTTTATGGTGCATCATTTTCAGTATATGCATTGGCATATAGTGACTGTAGAGTTATCTTCAATAGACTATTCGACATTGCTTTACTTCCAGTGATGATTTTGCCTAAATTGTTTTAAGAACATCTCTATATTTTCGTATGTTTATTTCGTGTTATTTGTACCGATTGAGTTCACCACTATTTTCAGTCCATAGTTTGGACCTGTTACTTACTGACTTGGTGTACTCACGTTACTCTCTGCACCTTGTGTGCAGATCCAGGCATTTCTGGACACGGTGGCGGCTGTTGATTCTCTGCGTTGGAGTTGGAGACTATTGAGGTAGCTACATGACGTTCGCGGACCTCGATCTTCTCTTCCTTAGTTCATTTTACTTTGATGTTTAAGTTTTTAGACATTTTGTGGACTATGTCCGGCTTTTTAGACGCTCATGTACTCAGTGACTCCCTGATAATTGGGACAATGATATTGTATATTTGGGGTAACCTTGTGTTTTAAAATTTTGGCTTTTATTTATGTTAAACCATTTCGCTGTTAAATTTAAAGGGTGTTTTACTGAACCGAAAGGAAATGTTGGATTTAGGCTTGCCTAGTTTCATGATAGGCGCCATCACGACCGGGTGATTTTGGATCGTGACAAGTATTTTGTCCAATATGAACTCTATTTTTAAAAGGTAATAAAGACAAACGATATTTTGCTAAGGGCCTTTGTCCTTTAATATAATATAGATTATTCACTGTTTTCACTACAACAGTGTTATACAAAGAATTGAAGAAATTTTAATAATTAATATATATGTTGAAGAGTCAATGTTGTACACAGGATTAACCCGACGAATTTTGTTATGAAAGGCCTTAATTTTTTCTTTTTAAATTATTATTTTTATTTGAAGCCTATCTTTTTCTAGCTTTTTATAGATGCAAAATTATTAATAATATTTCTATAATCAATTTCTCCTAATAACTCTTTCTCAATTGACAATATAGCTAATTCATTTAATTTCTTTTAAGACATTATTGATCTTAGATAAAGATTTATCAATTTTAATTTTGAAAAAACATGTGCCCGTTGAAGCAATGATAACGAGAGTTATTAACATTATTCTATAAGCAATGTAGGCATTTGGAAAATAATCAAATCTTTTTATTTGATTGAGTATATCAATTAAATTGTTATCTTCTAATTGAATTATTTTCCTTAACACTTTTAATTTAAAAAATAAATCTAAACCATCAATATCGAATTAATTATTATGCTTTAAACAACATTCAAGATTAAGACAATATTTTTTAAAATTTTCATCGTCTAGTGATCTCAGTTTTTTACCGCTAAATAGAAAACAAAATATTTATATGCCTTGAATTGTTTAAATCTATTTTGAAGTGAAAAATATGCTTGTCTACTATGTATAAAAGTAATCAATTCTAAAGGACTCTTTCGGAGATTTTGAAATTTCATTATCAACATTCTCATCAAATTGTTTCTTCCTATATATCATACGTTTCTTAGGAAATTCGAGTTTGATATTTATAGGAGAAACCATTGTTGTTGCAAATCATTCTTATTTATATCTGTTAAAGAAAGATCAAATATTTTCACCTTACATAACTTATTTTTAAACTCATACAAAAAATGGACCCCCCACCTAATTGTATACTTGTATATGTTGAGGATGAATTGGAAAAAAAAAAAGGAATCTTTTGGGGCAATAATTAAAGAGAATAAATCCGTAGTAAGCAAGCAACTACATGCGATTAAAGAAAAGGACTAAGGTAAAGAAACTCACACTTCTTTTTCTGACAAAACACTATCTGCACCGTCTAATATGTATAGAAAGATTGAAGGCAAAGGGATTGAGAGTAATTAAAAATGTGGTGCCATTAAATTTCTATTCAATCTCGACTTATTAGTTATTTATGTGACTGACAGCTGCCTTAACAACTGTATCTGCATGCCAACTAGCTTCGATGCCATTAAAAGTTATTTAAATTCTTTATTACCAAATTTTGCTGTTTATTGAACTGTTTAAACGTTCTATATGTGGAATTTGACTGCTCTAAAGTATCCCTCCTTATTTCCTTATTGACACTAGAACAAACAAATTAACTAAAGCTCGACCCACCTCAAAAATAGCATTCTCTCGGTTTCAATTTAAATGATATATTTTTATTAGTTCGTTTGAAAAAGAATGATACTCTTTAATATTTGAAAATGGTATAACTTTAAATTTATTATTTTATTCATTTTACTCTTAATGAAAAATTTTTATAGTCACGTAAATATTATAGCCCTATAAAGTTTTTACACCTTAAGCTTTTAGGATCACATATTTTGAAAGTTTTCTTCTTTTTCTTAAATTTTATGTCAAGTCAAACTACATCTTTTAAATTAAAACGGAGGGAATACCATAAATCTATTTAAGAGCTCGACTAGGTTAATAGCCTGTTTAGCCAAACTGTAAAAATCAGCTTATTTTGAGAAGTGTTTTTTCTTAAACGTGCTTTTTTCAAAAGTACTTGTGGTGAGAAGTAGTTTGTGTTTGGCTAATTTATTTGAAAAGCACTTCTGAATAGAAAAAAGTGCTTTTAGAGAAAAATTACTTTTTTCTACTTCTCCAAAAGTACTTTTTTCCCTCGAAAAGTTTAGCCAAAGTAACGTTTTTTAGAAAAAAAAAATACTTTTGACATGAAGAAGCTTGATCAAACAGACTATAAATGGGCCGAAACACCGAAGTTTTTTTGCAAGACCAAAACCAACTTGCTTTTGATTCAAAACCGGGTCAGGAACCAAAAGGATGTACATTTTGACACAAACAACGAAAATAAGTGGAAAAAAAGGACAACCAAACTATGTATAACGCCCAAAAATTGTGCGCTATACATTAACGGTAACTGTGCCATTAATGTATAGCGTCCAATTTTTGGGCGCTATACTGCAAAAAGCTGACCGTGTCAGTATAGCGCCCAAAAATTGGACGATATACATATATTTCTTATTAATTCTATTTTTTTTTTTGCTGGATACAATAATTCAAATGCGTATAGCGCCCAGTTTTTGGGCGCTATACATAAAAATAAAAAAAATTCTCGGCTAGCCATTTCCTATATAAAGAGGTTAAGATTGTAAGAAAAATCATTCAAAATTTTTTTTAAGTCTCATTCAAACGTTTCTTGCTGTTAAATTCTCCAACATCTTTTTATTATGTCTGAAGAGCGTAGAATAAGAGTTTCATTATATTGGGGGGGTGAGGTTGTGATGGAGAATAACTCTGTGGGGTACAGTTTACCTGCACAGTGTCATGTTAAATTGCCACTTACAATAGAGTACGATAAATTGATATCGTTGTTACGCAAAAAAATGAGTGTGAGGAAACGTTCAGTGATTATTAAAGTAACCGGAGGATATCCGTATTCCGTCACTCTGCAAGGGGTTGCTTTTTACTCGGAGTTTAACATTAACGATGATGAAACTTTGAGGGTTTTTTTGAGGACTCCGGATAAATGTCGGGAATTTCTTGTAATCACAATGTTGGAGATGTACGTCAAGGTCGAAGACGTTCCCAAAAACGAGGTTGTGCGTAGTAGGGATAACCCCCAGTCATTGGGTGGTTATTCTGGAGGAGTTTTTGTCGGACAGGTTCCGGATGAAAGAGTTTTCCTTGATTTAAACTTATCACCGCCGGCGAATGAGCAGCGAGAAAATAATTTCTATCATGTTTTCCATAATTCGCAAGACGAGTGGTAAACTTCAATTTTCATTTGTGTTAATTATGTACATTTTTGGTGTATTGAATTTGTATTAACGCTCATATATTTAACAGGGGGTACCAGCCGGATATGAATTTTACAAGTGGTCCATCCGGTAGTCATCACCTAATTGAAAACGTCCGTCATGGAATTTCATCACATTACGACTTGTAAATGAAGTGATATAACTATATGGAAAGTATTTATTAATTTCAGTAGCTTATATTTTAGTTGGTTGTGCAGTGAAAACCAGCAAGTTACACCACCCGTACTCACTCAATTGCCCGAAAATGACGTATTAAATCGGGATCTGGTAGATGCACAGAGTGAGGAAGAGAACAGTGATTATGACAACAATGTCGATGAATCCGGAGACGAGACACCCTTTCCTCGTGAGGATGGTGATGAGGAGAATGAGGAGGAAGGACCTGATTTGAAGAGAGAGTATGCTCCAACCCTCCCCCTCCCCCTCCCCAGACGAAGAGTGTACGAGTACGAAGTGCCGTTTCATTTAAGAGATATTCCTTAGATTAATAACTTGCCAAGCATGCCGGATGTGGAAGCTCTCACAAGGGATTTTGATGAAATTCGGACAGCAATGTGGGATGAGTCTAGACCAACGGTGCTTGCAAAGGGCATGCTTTTTCCTGATAAAGCGCGCGTAAGCAGGGCTTGTAAAATGCACAACATAAAAGAGTGTCGTGAGATGCAGGTATGGAAGTCAAGTCCGTCGGTATACAAGGTTGTTTGCCGCAGGTGGTTTTGGCCATGTCATTGGATGTTGCGTGCGACCAAGAAGAAGACAGGCCTGTGGAAAGTGGGTAAATACATTCCTACCCACACATGCGAAATGGACACATTCAACGGGAATCACTTCAACTTGGATATTGACTTGATTTCTCTTGTACTTATTCTGCACCTCGAAGCGTCCATAAGGTATAAAATCAAAGAGTGCATTACATTAGTGCACCAAGAATATGGACATACCATTACCAAAAGAAAGGAATTTCTCGGGCGCAAATGACCGTTTGAAATTGTCTACGGTAACTGGGATAAGTCATTTGCATCTCTGCCAAAGTATATGGCCGCACTGCAGCACTTTAACCCCGGGACATTTGTTGAATGGAAGCTCGAGTGGAGTCCGGAAAAACCAGAATATATATTCAACTACGTGTTCTGGGCGTTTAAACCAGCAATTGATGGATTTTCGCATTGCCGGCCTATAATATCCATAGACGGCACTCATGTCTATGGAAAGCACGATACCAAGATATTGATAGTCGTGGCAGTAGATGCTAATGGACAGATATTTCCTATAGCTTTTGTTGTTTGTGCCAATGAAAGCACAGAGACGTGGACGCTGTTTTTGAACCACTTGAAAGAGCACTTTGTCAAACAGCGTTCCGGTATTTGTTTAATATCTGATCGGCATGGTGGTATCTTTAGTTCTGTGGAGAACTTGCCTGCATGGCAGGAACCTTATGCATACCACTGTTACTGTGCGAGGCACTTTAAGGCCAATTTCCAGAAGGCATATCCCAACAAGGATCTACATGATTTGATGTGGATGGCAGCAACAAACCACCAACAACATAAATTCCGGAGGCACATGGAATCTATCAGGCAAGAAGACGAGGCAGCCTATTGTTGGTTAATGCGACATCACACTGAAAAGTGGACTTTGCATGCGGATGGTGGCAGACGATGGGGAATTCTGACTACAAACGTGTCAGAGTCTTTCAACGGGTTATTGAAGTCGGCAAGAGGATTGCATGTCACAGCCATGGTGCGAATGTCGTTCAAGCAGATGGCGGAGAGGTTTGTTGAACGGTCTGCAACCGCAACGACATTGATGGAAAGGGGTGTTGAGTTTATGCCAGTTGATGCGAGGCTAAAATGCATAGTTTAACATGTGATATACCTTACATTTGAGGTGCATTAATGATAAAAAATACACTTGTTATGTGCTTAATAGAATTTATTTTATATGTAGGTGAATTGGAGATGGAAATGGAGCTAAAGGGATGCAAATACGTCGAAAAATATGTGAAAGGAGACACCCGGGCGATAGCCGGGCGACAGAGCCCTACATCCTGACCATACCTGGCGTTAGCCAAGCCTTAGGGCTAAAACTCCAGCCCTACCTTGGTGTTAGCCAGGCGTTAGGGCTGAAATGCCAGCCCTAGCCTGGCGTTAGCCAGGCCTTTGGGTCCAAACTCCCTGGGTTCCCAGTTCGGCCAAATCCGAGTTTTGACGAGTTTAAGTGTTTCCCGGTTGAAATAGAAGTCTCCTACACGGTTAGGGTTCGCCCTAAACATATAAAGAGACAATTATCTATATTTTACCCACCTATTTGTGTTGTATCGTCATTAACCTCGTTGAGCCTAAAATCCTGTTTCTTTGGCAACCATATTACAAGACATATTCCCTTTTGTTTGAATCGATCTTATATTTGAACAAAGGACTATTCTCAGGGACATACATTGAAGACCCCCAGCAACACTTGAAAAACTTCCT